>JAIUCT010000028.1:1133448-1181973 GCA_021307375.1 Tetraneura akinire
AAAAAAAAAAAAAAAAAAAAAAAAAAATAATAATCACACATCATTGTATAACCAATACATTCTTCGCTTCGCTTGCAGAATCTAAAACTTATTTTAATTGAAGCTACTTAACGCCATCATTTAAACGTATTATAATTGTAGTTATAAATTATAATACTGACATTGACATATTGGAAAATACTATCCTGTATATTTTAGTGCTTATATTTTCTATGTTTAGCTGTGTGCCATATAGACATAATTATAAATTATTTACAATTTATATTTGAAATAAATAATAAAGAGGCATAGGTTCAAGTTAATATTACTAGTACAGTAGTACGTGACGACTGACGATATATCACAGTATTATGGTATTATCATACTATATTAGTATTACTATTACATTATTACATTGTTACATTAGTAGGTACAATAAATAATAAAATGTTATTAGAATTTATTTTAGTACATACTGAAACAACGAAAATACCAATACAGCCGTTAGCCGACAGCCACCACAAAATTTTCGACTCCAAATAGTTCATTATTATGGATATTTTTCAATAATTAAAAGTATTAATTAAAATAATAATTAATATTAATATATTAATTAAAACTATACAACATTTTTTTATTTCACTTAAAAATTTGACTCCCGGGATAATTGTGCCCTTTGACCCCTTTAAAAAGGCCCTGATACCAAGGTTTTATTTGAATATTTTTCGAACAAAATGCAAATGCTCATATCTTGATCTCAAATAATTATATATAAAAATGTACTTACCTAAGTAATAAGTTTTCTTAAATTTAATGTATAAATTGTAGACAATTTTTATTTATTCATTTAAACTTAAATATTAAATTGTATTAGATAGGCATCAAAATATATAATTCTGATGGGTAATATTAAGTTTATTAATAATTTATTCATTTTTTTATATTTTCTAACAAATTTTTTTAAATTTCTAACATAATATTTTATGTTATATTTTAAATTTTTTTATGTGGGTATATTTTATGTATTATTTTTTATGTAGGGCGTATTATATCAATCATGGAAAAAATTTAGAATTATGTATTACTCCATGAAAATCAAATATTACAAATCATTCGTTAGATAAGATAAGCAATGATTGACGGAAATCGTCAGAGGCCAGACACCAAAATCAAAGATAAGTCGAATCGGGTTTGGTTTAGCACTTTAGCAGTTTCCACTAATCCATTGTATTTAATTTTTTTTCTAGTAGAACAAATTATTGTTATTTGTTTTGTACCTAAATAAATCTGGTTTAGTATATATAATACCTATTAAAATAGTTTTTAAAATGAAATACTTACTAGTCATATCTTTATCATGTTTGATATGTTTATCTAATTGTAAAATTGAAATTGAAGATATTGATGAATTTGAGGAATTTGAAGAGTTACCTAGAAATGAAGCTGACTTAAAACTCAAGGAAGACTTGTTATCTGTCATGGACAAGGCTGAACCAGAAATCACTGTTGAAGTATAATAATTTTAATAAAATAGGTATTGTTTAATAAAAAGGTTAATATTGGCTCTAATTAGGATGAAGATGAATTTGAACATTTTAACGATGAAGAAGAATTTGAAGGTTTTGACACTGATAGATTACACGTTGATGACAAAGATCCTAAAATTACAATTGCATCTGTACCAGTACCTTTCCACACCAAATGGTCTAGTTACATAATGGAAACCATATTAATTATGGGTATAATTGCATATTTTGCCAATTTTTTCTATGGTCGATCAAAGAATGCTCGTTTAGCAGATATATGGTTTAAAACTCACAGAATTTTATTGGAAGATAATTTTTCTTTAGTTGGTTTGTAAATAAAAATGTAAAGTATATACCTAACTCTTGTTATATATTAATTTTATTTCTAGGCGATGATGGTAAAATTGAAGTAGAGAGTAGTGGTATAATCAAAGAAACTGAAAATACTTATACTTTGTGGTGCAGTGGTCGTACATGCTGTGAAGGAATGTTAGTCGAGTTAAAATTCATTAAGGTAAAATATAATATATTTTTATATTATTGAATTCAATAGTTATATTATTATATTAATGTTTTTCTAAATGTAATATAGAGACAGGATCTAGCATCTATGTTAAATCAATTTTTAAGACCTGTTAAAGATGAAGTGCATATTAAAGTTGACATGAACAAAGAAGACATGGATACATTTGTATTTTGTATGGCATCTAAAAAAACAGCTGCCCGATATTCTAAAGAAATGGCTGATCTAGTAAGAAATTGTTAATTTATTTTAAATTTAATTAATTTGTAATTTTCATACCTTTTTTAGAGTGTATTCTGTGCAGAACGAAAACCAGGAGCTAACTATGGTTTGACTGATAGTTTTAGTGTACATAGTGAATTAGCAGAAGTATCTTCAATAATTTTGGATGCAAAGACTGTAAATTATATTAACAAATACTCAGATGTTATAGACTGTTTACATTTTTCTGATAGATATTCAGGACTCAAAGTAACTGAGTAAGTTTAGAGAATTTTGAAGAAATTATAACTTCATATAATATAATGACCTTAGGTAATAATTGTATTGTTACCTATAGTTTGTTGCTTCACAACATAACTATTTTTAACTTGCCAGAAAGTGCAAAATTCACTCAATTACTATTATAGTTACCACTGATTTTAACTTAATTTTAAAAGATTTTGTATTAATGTATACCCAATGTTACTATATCTGGTAATTTTTAGATTTTGAACGAAACGAGAAATGTATTGGTTTTACAATGATGTGTCTTTTTTTTTTTATGTCTAAAGACACTTTTACTACTTGAAATAGTGCTTCGATTTTCACAAATAGCAATTTTACGGTTGGAAATTGGATATCGTTGGTACTTAATTTAGGTCGTTTTTTTGAATTTCTCAAAATTGACCCTGTACGATAGAAAAAATGACAAAATAATGATATTTTTCACAATAACTCGGGCAATTTTTAAGTTAGAGACACTTGAAAATTTCATTGGGTGTTCACACATGTACTACATATATGTGGTAAAATATTGAAACCGTTACGTTAATTTTTCTACAAAATATAGGACTTTGAATATTTCGTAAAATTCTCGTTTTTATGTAAATAATGTTTGATTAAATTGGCAATTTTTGCATTAAAGTCTGAAAATTTTACTGTGGTATACACACATAATACTTAACATGATATCAAAATATTAGAAGAATTCCAAGTCTCAAATTTTTTTTTATTGCTGTTTAAAGTTGATATTTTTAGTTCAAATTAAAATCTTAGAATCCATACAAGTATTCTTCTTATTATTTCTCAATACATTTACAATAAAAATTAATAGAAAAGCCAAAAAATTTTATTGAAGCATACTAATATATTTTAATATATTTGCAAAATATTAAAAAATCTCAAGTCTCAATTTTTTTTTGAAGTTGAAATTTCAGTAAAATCAATATTTAAAGTATTTATATGGTTTCTTATTATATTTCAATATTTTACAATAATGTTATATAAAATTGACAATTTTTTTTTTTAAATTTTGAAAATTTTATTGAAGATCAAATATATTTTACTTCACTGAGTTCCAATTAATTGTTAATTATTACATTTTTATAGCTGTTTTAAGTATAAAAAAGCAAGGGAAGTGATACAGGTGTAAAGAGGATAGTGTAGAATTTTGATTACAATTTGAATGCAATAATAAATCATTATATTCAAAAACGATTCTGAGAAAAGTATTGTCAGATTTGGGTATTATTGTGACTCATTTAGGGGTTTTATGATAAATTATTTATAATAAACTTAGAATTAAATGT
Source organism: Tetraneura akinire (assembly GCA_021307375.1). Taxonomy (NCBI): domain Eukaryota; kingdom Metazoa; phylum Arthropoda; class Insecta; order Hemiptera; family Aphididae; genus Tetraneura; species Tetraneura akinire. The sequence goes on from JAIUCT010000028.1 coordinate 1,137,267, forward strand.
AAAAATTTTAATCAGTACATATATCATTATCTGATGAACTTCGCTCAAAATCATTTTCACGATTTTAATGATTTATCATTGCATTCAAATTGCAATTAAAATGCTACACTATCCATTTTACACCTGTATTCCTTCCCTTGCTTTTTTATAATAAATTAATAAAATCCATAGTATTTATACTGTTGAAATGGTAATAGTTTAATTTTGTTAATTTCAATAAAGTGAACTTACGTGCATCTACTAATTGGTTAATATTATTTTTATATCCCTTAATTTATTATTATCTGTTTATTTTTGATATGGTTAATATATAATTATTTAATGAGAATATTACATTTTTTTTTAGAAATTATATTTTCAAAAATGTTCTTTTATAATTATGTAATAATATAAAAAAGGTTGCCTGACATTTAAATTTGCTTCACTCAAATTACTTTTGTTTAATTAATAATTTAATTAGGTTAGTTAGAATAATTTCAAATCTCTAAAATTATAATTATACATTTAATCACAAGTAAAAATTGGTGATGTTATGAACTGTTCGATTGTCGAACCGAACTCTAGGTGTTCGGTTTGGTTTGAAAATCAAATTAAATTTAATAATGTTTGAACTGAACCAAATACCTAATAGTACATTTACATTTTTTTGAAAGCCTGTCACAAGGTTTATTATAAAAATAAATTAACTTTTAAACTTTTAATACTTCTAAAAATACTGAATCATTAAATTGAATTTTTTTTAAAAAAAAAATATATAATGTATCTGGTACCTACTACTATAAGTTATTAACCAGTAAGTGTACTTAACAAAAATTAGTTAAGTTTATTATTTAACTTCAAATTTTCAGTTTGTAATTTAATTTTTATATAGTTCGGTTCTGTTCAGGTTCGAAAGATTAATATTAAGTTCGGTTCGGTTCGACTTTAAAAATCAGGCTTTGTAACATCACTAGTAAAAATTAACATTATTAAAAATAATTTTAAAATAATAAATAACATTAATATTAAAATTTATTTCTATATAAAAAGAAAATCAATTTTTGATTATATTAATATTATATTAAAGAAAATATTGTTTTAATTTATACTAATATGTAAGTTATGATCAAAATTGTAATATAGTAATAGTTATGGTAAATATATTATTACTACTATTATCTATTTTTTATATTCACTATAAAAAACTCATAGTATTGAAAGATCAATATTAAATATTTTTATACAATTAACTTACTGGTTTTATGAATTCCTTTGAATGTGAAATTTGTAATATTTTATAAAATGTAATCAATTCCCTAAAAATCTAAAGATTGTACCTATTTTCAAATATTTATAAAACATAATTATTTTATTTTATAGCGATACCACAGTTCCCACCAAATTACCAACAGTGAAAAAAGTATTAATCTTTACATTTACTATTCCAACTGATAAATATACTGATCCACAAGAAGCTATTAGTGCTGTGTACCCTTTGATGTCGTTTGTATTCCAATGTATGGAACGTATTAAACGTTTAAGAATAAGTAAAGAGGCAAAAAGTAAAGCTGAAAAGAATAGACTACGTGTTGAAGAAGCTTTTTTGAAAACTACTCATGCAGCTCGAGCTGAAGCAGCTGCTGCGAGAAAAGAGGAAAAGAAAAGATTAGAAAAAGAACGAATTTTAAAAGTAATATTAATATATTTTGTTTAACAATTTGTATAGAAATAATTATTGAATTATTTTGACTAGGAGGATCCAGAGAAACAACGCAGGTGGGAAGAAAGAGAATTGAAGCGCCAACAGAGGAAAAAATTTCCAAGAATGAAACAGTTGAAAGTAAAGTCTATGTAAAGATTAAATAAATTTCATAAATTTATGGTTTATTTATTAAATGGTGTTTGGTTACATCAAAACTTGGGTAGGAGATTTATTATTTTTGTTTTTTTAGTTTCTAATATAATTATTAGTTTGGTGTATTATTTTTTTCATGTGCCTTTAATTATTTATTATAAATATTTTTTTAATCTAAGTAATATGTTTTGTATTTAATAATTCCATCAGTTACCTTTCTTATGTAATAATGTAGAATTGTAGATCATTAAATATGTAAAACAGACTGCCATTCATTTAAATAAATGTACACTATACATTAAATTTACATGTTTATGTAATTTGTATAAGTATATTATATTTAATGTATTGATTTAATTATGTCAAATACTTGTAATATAATAAAATGTGTTTTTTTTTTTTTTATTATATACAAGCATTATTTAATATTAATAACCCTATAGTAAAATAATAAAGAGTACCCAATTGTAATCTGAATGAATTCTTCTACTATTTAAAAGTAACTGCATTATTATTTAGATAATATAGTAATTTAATCTTTATAACAATTTATGTTTAGGTCAATATATTATAATGGTTGACTCTACTATTAACCCCGATAATTGCCACTATTTACATTACAGAGCATACTCGTAAGGGCAAGTAAAGTGGATAATTATATTTATATTTTAATAATTCTATCGACAAAAGATGGATGTGAATATTTTGAATTTGCCTCATAAGCGATACGAACTTTACCTCATTACAATATATAATCCTATAGATATTTTAATTTTTTGTAAATTTGTATGATTGTTCATTGTAATATCTCAATACAATTGTTTAATTAAATTTATTATATCAATAAAAAATGAATCATAATAATATCTTCAATTAAAAATATCTATCAGTTTTCATTCAATTTAAACTGATTAAAAACATATTATACACCCTTATAACAACAATTTATCGAATTATTACATTTAATATTTAAATAAATAATCTTCCAAAATATTTTATATACCTATATAAAATTATTTAGTAATAGAAAAAAATATCTTCTACATGAAGTATACTTGTAAGTTACTAAGTTGTAACTTAATTACTTTACAATTAAATCATTACCTACATTTTATAATTTATATATATTGGTAGTAGGTGCCTATACAAAAAAACTTAGTCCAATTTTGTAGTATACGTTTACAATATTATATTTATTAAATCAAAATCCTTTCTTATAACAACCATAGGTATACGCTAATGTTAAATATTATATTCAATTTTATAATTATTATGTTTTATGCATATTATAGATTTTGAGCGAAGCAAAAAAATCTACTGATTTTACAATAATGTATCTTTTTTTATTGATGTAGACACTTTTTCTACCCGTATTAACGCTCAGACTCCGATTTTCATGAATAACATATTATGTTTCCGGTTGGAAAGTGGATATAGTATAGGTTATTATTCAAATTTATCAAAATTGACCTATGCAATAGAAAAAACATTTTTCACAAAAACTGAAATTTTGACGAATTCTATTTCAAAATTTCAATATTTCACGATAACTCAGGTAATTTTAAACTTATACCTATACTTGAAAATTGTATTGAATGTTCACATATATATATATGATACAATTTTGGAACCGTTATGTTAATTTTTCTACGAAATATAGGACTATGAATATTTCGTAAAATTCTCGTTTTTATGTATAAATTTGAAAAATTGGCAGTTTTGGGTTTTAAGGTGTGAAAATTTTAATAAAGTATACGCATATTTTACTTAACATGATATCAATACATTAGTTTAAGTCTCAATTTTTATTTTATTGGTGTTTAAATTTGATACCTATTTTTGTGTAATCGAAAATTTTATAATACATTTAAGTACCTACCTATTCTTCTTATTATTTCTCAATACTTTTACAATAATGATTAATAAAAAAGCAAGGGAAGGATACTGGTGTGGAAAGGATATAGGTGTAAAAAGGATAGTGTTGAATTTTGATTAACATTTGAATGCAATGATAATTCATTACATTCGTGAAAACGAGTTTGATTGAAGTGCATCAGATAATATAGGTATGTACTAATTAAATTTTTTACATTTATCAGTCTCTACGTTCATTATAAATAATTTTTCATAAAACCACTAAATGAATCATCTTAATAACCAAATCTGACAGTACTTCGTTCAGAATCATTTTTCGAATGTAAATATGTAATGATTTATAATTGCATTCAAGTATTAATCAAATTCAATATTTTACATCTGTATCCCTTCCCTTGCTTTTTAGGTATACTTTAAACAGTTATAAAAAAAAAAAATCGTAAATGTCATAATTCACAATTAATTTGAACTGAGTGAAGTAAAATGTATTTAAGCTTCAATAACATTTTCAAAATTTAAAAAAAAAATTTGTCAATTTTATACAACATTGTTGTAAAATATTGAAATATAATAGGAAGTATCCATATAAATACTTTAAATATTGATTTTACTCAAATTTCAACTTTAAACACCTATAAAAAAATATGTATAATTGATATTCTTCTGATATTCGGGAAATACGTTAATATGTAAGGACACTCAATAAAATTTTCAAAATGTTTTGTCAATTTTATATAACATGATATATTGTAAAATATTTAATATAATAAGATAAGAATCCATCTGACCAAATAAAACTTTATATACCTACCTAATGTTTTTACTAAAATGTCTACTTAAAACATCTATAAAAAAATGTGTGACTTCTCAGACTTCTTTTTTTCTAATATTTTAGAAATACGTTAACATATATATATATACCTAGGTATATATATATATATACAGGGCCTAAAATTATGTGCAGTAGCACACACGGTGTGCAGTACTTTTCAATTATAATATTTTTTTTTTCATGTCTGTAGATACTTCTTCTTTCCGATTTTCTCGAATAGCATATGTTTCCAGTGAGAAAGTAGATGTACCTATTAGTAATTGTTAGGTACTTTACTTAGGTTATTTCTTAAAATTACAAAAATACAGCATTTTTCAAAAAAATTGAAATTTTGACGAAATATATTTCAAAATTTTAACTAGAGCAATATTGAACTTAGATAGTTGAATATATATTTTAATGTATATTAATTAGATAAATATAGAATAAGAAACTTTATAATATATACCTACGTGATAAAATTTTGAAACAATTATGTTAATATTTTGAGAAAATATAGAACTTTGAATATTTACTAAAATTCTCATTTTTATCTCTATTATATGTTTAATAAAATTGGCAATTTTGAGTTTTAACTTTTTAAGAAATAAAAATTTTATTGGAGCTCTATTACCTACATATTTTTAGCACATCTCACATCTGTGTTTTTAGTGTAGGTAATCGAAAATCTAAGAATCCAAAGGTATAAGGATTCTTTTTATTATTTATCAATATTTTTACAATAATTCTTAATAAAAAAAAATTTTTAGTTCATAAACTGTATTTTATCTTTATTATATACCTATAGGTAGGTACCTATAAAAAAAATCTTGGGTAATAGTGTTACAAAAATACTTTTTTTTAAAAATAATTTGTATAGTAATGTTTTATAGAAAAAAAAATAAGAATAATAAATAATAAATAAAAATTAGTGTGCAGTAGCAAAATTTAAAAATTTTAGGCACTGTATTATATATATTAGGTACCTATATCAGAATACTCCAATAAAATTTTCAAAAATATTGGCTTTTCTATTAATTTTTATTATAAAAGTATTGAGAAATAAGAATATTCGTATGGATTCTAAGATTTTGAATTCCAAAAATATCAACTTTAAACAGCTATAAAAAAAAAATATTGAGACTTGGGATTGTTTTAATATTTTGATGTCATGTTAGTAATATGTAGGTATATTTCAGTAAATTTTTCAGACCTTAAAAAGAAAAACGGTGTTTATAATAAACACTTTTCCTGCGTGCTGTGTCACTGCTTGTATTAATTTTCAAAGAATTGTTTTAAGAACTTTAATTAATTAGAAATTTATGAACGTATTCGTTTTAATCTTTGTATCATTCTGTGCTAATATATTTGTAAATATAAAACGGTAACCGATAATATAAAAACAGATATAAGACGTTTAATTATACTTATACATTATAATATGTATCTATATAGTTCTAAATCTTATAGTATTTTATAGTTCTAAAATTGTTTTTGAACTTGAAAAATTTTTCGGGTGTTCACATAGCTATTATATATATGTGATAAAATTTTGGAACCGTTACGTTCATTTTTCTACAAAATAATGGACATTGAATATTTCGTAAAATTCTCGTTTTTACGTATATGTTTGATAAAATTAGCAATTTTTGGTATTAGGGAATTAGGGTCTGAAAATTTTACTGAAGTATACTTACATATTACTTAACATCATACTAAAATATTAGAAAAATCCCTAATCTCAATTTTTTTTTTATAGTTGTTTTAAGTTGATATAAAAATATCAACTTAAAAAACGAAAACGTTCAAACGAAAATTATAATCTGACTGAACTTCGCTCAGAATCGTTTTTTCGAATGCAATTGTTTATCATTGCATTCAAATTCTAATTAAAATTAAACGCTATGACTCGCACACCTGTATCCTGTGCGGCAGGAGTAACAGCTCATCTTTTTTTATCTTATAATTCATATTATTCTTCACGAGTAGGTACTTAATACTAAATTAAATTACCTATTTATTTTCTTCAATAGTACTTGTACTTTAGTTTGTTTTAGAAATGAAATAGGTACTTACGTATATTAATAAATATAATAAATAAAATATAACACTATAATAGGCTACAGCTAAATATATTTATAAAAATATATGAATTTACGTATATAGGTACGTGTATACTGTCAAATCTCAAATGCCAATATTTTCATTTGTATTATGTTTAGCTTAGGAAAATATAATAAACATAATATATAATTATTGTATTATTTATTATCAAGGTTCGGGACTTAAAGCACTTAAAATCATCAAAATAAGCGCTTATAAAAGCGCCTAAAAATTTCAAAATAAGCATTCAAATAAGCACTTCAAAACATTAAAATAAAAAGTAAGATGAAAGTAGTAAAATTTATTACTAAATTTTAGTAATAAAAAAATTTTTTGTCTAAAACTGCAAATTTTGTAGATAAATATAAAAACTTTATAATATAATTTTTTTTTTTCATATTAAAATTACAAATTTAATAATTAAATAATAGGTAATCTACTATTATTGTGTTTCTTATTATATGTCAGGAATTAATATTTATAGTTTATTTATCTAAAATAAAACGTAATTAAATTATTACAGTGTTAGAATAATTTAATTACCCGTATCTACATAATGTGACTACAATAAGTACATAACGTTAAAAATAAAATAAGTAAATTAATAAATTAAGAGAAAACTATTTGGGTACAATACATTATTATATTGATGCACAATGGTAAAATTATTTTTAGTTTCAATTTTTTTCTATATTGCCAACAAACATTAAATAAAAAACCCCAAATTTTTAGTATCATGCGTTGTTAAGTTGGAAATATGCAATTAAAATAAGAAAAGAGCGTGAAAAAGCATTTTTCGAATAAATCATCGAAATAAGCAAAAAAAAGCACTTTCAAATTTTATATTTGTAATTGTTGCAACATGACATAAATTTCCATATCACTATGCTAGATTTAATGTCAATCTAAAAAAATAAGCAAATGCTTTAAGTCCCGAACCCTGTTTATTATTATACTAACAAAAAGTGAACTAATTAATGTTTATCTATTTATTTATATATTACTTCATTTTTGCAAAAAATTATCGACCTATGTGAATTCAGCGCGGAGTGCTGAAACCACATAGGATCCGTAAAAATATACGAAAATAAAGTTTAGAGTTCTTGGCTCCGCCCATGGTGCTGAATCAAGATAGGGTCGGGAAATACGCCTACCGTATATAACCGTGATGGTCTATACACAGTTATAATGTAAATAGTAAGAGGGGGTGTGCAGAGGGACGAAGCACACTATTTTAATTTTGGCGTTTTATTAGGTACATTAAATGTAATAACACGAAAAAATTTATTTAAATGAATTACTATTGGACATTGAGGCCTGGCGCACACCAACGCAGTGTGGTTGAAGTGCGGCGAAAGTGAAGTTTTAATTTGCCGCTTGCAGTGAATTATAAAAATGAAACACATGTATTTAAATATGGTTGCCCACACTAATGCAGTGCAGTGGTGGTGAGACTGCAGTGCCCATGCGGTGCACCGCTCGAACCGAACACTGGCGGTTTTTTTTTTCACCGCACGCTGCGCGAGGTTGTTATCTTTTTTATCTTTGAATATTTTTCATTTTTGAATCTTTTTCATTATTTTTACAATGTCGGAAGATAAAGAAAAAATTATAAAATTTGTACAAGAAGTGGAAAAGTATAATTGTTTATATGATTATACTCAAAAATCATATAGTAATGATCGTACCAAAATTGTTTACTATTAATAGCATAAAAAATTCTTCATCGGTACTTGACAATGACATGGTAAAATAAATAGTATAAAACAAATAAAATTAAAAAAAAAAAATAATGAATCAAATTACTAATTAGTATTAATTACAGATTATAAACATGATTAAATTAAAAATGATTATATAATTGGAGGGAAGCAGTTGATCACGCTGCAAAGTCACTTTAACCGCGCATCTTTGGTGTGTTTTGCCACGCGGTTGCAGTGAAAATTATCCACTGCTTTCGCGCCATAATTACACCGCACTTCAACCGTACTGCATTGGTGTGCGCCCGGCCTAAGACAAACTTCATGTACCGAGATACGACTATTCTAATCTCGGAAGATTCTCAAAATTTCTACATACGTTTCGCTATATCGAATTTCTCGAACAATTATTGTGCATGCGTGTATTTCCTCATTGATATTTTGCAACCACATAAAATTATTTAAATTTCAAAATATTTTTTATTATAAGGACACACACCAATTGAGGTGATACTACTAGGTATTTCAAATAATTAGTTTGTATTGTTAATAATAGAAAAAAAATGCAGTAATCAAATAAAAATAACAATTTACATATAGATGCTGCATATTGGTTAATTATGACAGGTGAGGAGCCAAATTTCAAAATGTACTTATTTTTTCATTTTTATATCTGGTCACCATATGTATATTGTATCATTGTCTGGGAGCCAAAGAAATCTTTAATTGTTTTTTTCGTTTCAATTTTTATTTTTAATATTTATACTCGTATATAATATATAAAATATTTTATATTATAGTTTATAGGTACTATAATTTCTTAAAAAATGACGTAACAAATAGCAATGACAATATAGTACAATATATATACACAAACATTATAAAAATTAGAAACTATTATTTGTTTAATTATAAGTTGTAACTTATAGTTATAACCGTCGATAGATGGATGTGCACATTACTATATTATTTACTGTGGTGACCATTTTGGATAAATTTGGTGTTGCAAAATAAAACTTTGCAACACCTAAAAATTAAATGGTGTTACAGTTCCAACACACCAATTACACCACTGGTTAAAATATTTTGCAATCGGAAGCCCCCCCTAATTATTTAATTGTAGTTATGCCCATGCTCATAGATAGCTTCGCCACTGGTGTTCACATATATATAAGTAATAAAATTATCGTTGACCGTTGTTATGCATGTATAATGTATATGTTTGATATCGGCAATTTCGGGGTCTGAAAATTTTACTGAAGTATACGCACATATTACTTAACATAACAAAATAGAAAAATTCCAAGTTTCATTTTCTTTTTTTTATTGCTGTTTAAAATTAATATTTTGTTTAGACGAAAATCTTAGAATCCATACGAATATTCTTCTTATTTCTCAACTTTTACAATAAAAATTTATAAAAAGCTAAAAATTTTGGAAAATTTTATTGAAGCATACTGATATATATCTTAACTTATTTCCAAAATATTAGGAAAATCTCAAAACTCAATTTTTATTAATAGGTGTTTAAAGTTGAAATTTCAGTAAAATTAATATTTAAAGTGTTTATATGGATTTTTCTTATTATATTGCAATATTTTACAATGTTAAAAATGAACAAAAATTTTAATGATGCTTAAATACAGTTTCCTTAACTCAGTTCCAATTAATGTGAATTATTACATTTACGATTTTTTTTTTTTTTTTTATAGCTGTTTAAAGTATAAAAAGCAAGGGAAGGGATACAGGCGTAAAGAGGATAGTGTTAAACTTTGATTACAATTTGAATCATTATATACTGTCAGATATGTTTATTTAGACGACTCATTTAAGGGTTTATTAACGTATAATTACAACGTATATTAAACGTAGACTGACAAATGTAAACATTTTAAACGGTACACATATTATCTGATGAACTTCGATCAAAATCGTTTTCACAAATGTAATGATTTATCATTGCATTCAACTGTAATCAAAATTAAAGACTATCCTCTTTAAACCTGTATTTTTTTCACACCAATATTCCTTCCCTTGATTTTTATAATTATATATTCATAAATATAAAAAAAAAATTGTTTACACTACTTAAGTAATGACATAATATGAATAAATAAATATTTTATTATCATTATATTACATAATAAGTTGTGTCTATTGAATTTATTGTTAATGTAATATTATTAAAAAAAAATGTACTTGCGACTAATATAGTAATATGTTATGTGACCAAATGACGTACATTCGTGGTACATACGATACAAATATCAATTTTACATTTATATCTAAATGAAATTATATTCTAGTTACAATTTAATATACAAAAATATATTTTTTTAAGTAATGAGTTCTTCATATGTAAAATAAGACATTATTGTAAATCAGTGAAGTCATAAAAAAAAGTTTTGATTATACACCGGATGTACGTTATTTGGTCGCAAGTTTTTCTTCTTTTTGCAATGTTTTAATAAAATGCCAAAAAAAGTCAAATTAAAATCATTATTCCATCCTTCTACCACGTTATTTGTTCTTGGTAAATTTTCAATCATTAAACTTATTTTAAGAGATCATTTTTTCATTATAACTACGTAAAGATGTGGAAAATTATAGTTTATTAGTTTATATTTAATAATTTATATAATATTGTTTAATTTATCAGTATTCGTTGTACCGTTTATTGTAACAATATACTACATTTGTACCAGCTTTGGTATTTCCTATGTCCAATCCAACGGGCGACAATTTTAATTAAAATTATAAAAATGTACACCATTTAAATAAAGACTCAATATGAATAAATAAATAAACTTGCGACCAAATGACTGTATACCTATACACCAAAAAATTTAGCATAAGCCATAAGGTATAGATCACATGAAAAGTTAAGCCCCCACTCCTCTGTTAAAATAAACGTACAAATTTTATGATTTTTTTCAAATAGAAAATTTATAATATTTATTATTATCAATTGATATTGTTATTAATTTATAATTTATTTCCAGTCTTCCACATAACCATGAAAAATTATATTTGTCATGCAGATAACATTAGCAACAAAATCTAATATACTAGTTTATATTATTACTATACAACTCATTTAAAGAATATAATTATTATACTTTTATAATAATTTGAAATAAATCAAATCATATACCGCGTAATATAAATTATTTTAAAGGAGTAAAAATCTATAAGTTTTTATACGCCGTATACACTCCACTAACCACATCACTAATTTAACTTTACTAAAGTTAGTGCTCAAATTGTGAAAACAGAAGTAATCTTGACTCTGAAAAAATTGGTATTCCTAGAAATTATTTTTTACATACTATACTGAAGAGGACTTTTATAATTAAAAGGATAAACTAAAAAAAAATAATGGAGGAACTTCCTTCGAGTATTGCTACATCTGATATAAAAAGGGATATAATTAAATCTAAAGAAACAAAATTATACCCTAAATTTATAATTTTTGTATATCAAGTTCTTATATAAATTTTAATATGTAAGTAGCTGTAAAAAAGTTCATGTATATATTTTATAAAAAAAAAAAAAAAATAGTGGTGCAAAAAATCTCAGTCTTAAAATATTAAAAATAAAATGCTATACATAACACATATCCACAATAGTCCATAATCTATGTAAATTCTATGCATAACATTGTTAATCACATGCATAATATATTAAAATAAATAAAAATTGGTAGTCAGAAAAATAATTACATTTCTTTTATATAACTACAAACTACCATATCCCAAAAATAAAAAACACGTGAAAAGAACTAATTTTTCTAATCATTGTTAAAATACTTTGCAAATATTACATGGAAATTGACTATAGCTAAATTATCATTATAAATCATAAATTATATATTTCTAAATCAGTAACAAAAATAATAAAATGTATCAATTGAAGTTCTTGTTAGTAAGATAAAAGTAAAGGTTATTAATACAATATTAAAATAATATTCCTTATAAATCTAATTGAAATAATTAAGTTTAACTCTGAATTATAATAAAGTAATAAAAAAGCTAATTTTAAAGATATAAAAAATATTGATTGAAATACAAATAAGAAAAAAGTTTAATAAATTTACTTTGTATGCATTTGTAAATCATTATTAAAAAACAAAGAGTAAATATATATTATCCACAATTACTTTTAAGTTTAGATTTTCATCTTGTCAGAATTATTGATATAACTGAACAGTTCTGAATTTTTATCAATTACATTTTTCTAAACTTTTATTAATTTCAATAACTTTACAAATTTTCTCTTATACAAAAGGCTGTAACTTACAATTTTATAATAGATTGCTAATAATTCTCAGTAAAATGGAAGCATCTTGCAAATATTGTCATCAATCTGAGAGCTCATTGATAATCCTTTAAGATTTTCATGTTAATTACATATTTCCACAAAAACTAAACCACATTTGTATCTTGATCTTGTACCATCATACTTTCAAAGTTGAATTATTGATTTTTTTTTTAAATTTAACAACTTCTCTGTTAATGTTAAAATTAGCAATTTACTATCTAAACTTATTGTTATAATACAAATTTGAAAGGTTTTTGCTATTTTGGTACTAGCTCTTATAAGTTTTGTTGTCAGGATTTTCATGTAGTATCTCAATAAAAAAATAAAAATAAATATATATATATATATATATGTATGTACATAGAATACAATATTTTAATTACAAATAATAAATAAATATTTAATGGTTAAAATGTGTTTTTTAATTAATAACATAAAATGTACTTACCTACATATTAGTCACCAGATAGTATATTGTAATTAAAAATATATTTCATAAGAATTTGAAATCAAAATATTGATGTAAAATAAATAAATACATTTACTTATAAGTTTATAAAAAAACAAATTAATTAAATTTAGTATTTATTATGTGATGAAAGTGTGTTAGTATAACTAATTTTTATTTTTAATATTTAATTTCTATAATATAATAATGCATATTGAATTATTTAAATGTATTTATAAAATTAAATTATATATAATCTACATTTGATATGCAATTAAAAATAAATATTTTGAAGAATATAATAAAAGTAAGAAATATATAAAATAAAAACCATGTCACTGCATGGAATTTATACACACATATCATTTAAACAACACCATTGAGAATCCTGTAACATCAGTCATCAAAACTCCACCATTAGCATCTGGGAATAGGAAAATGGCTGGGTACATTTATAAGTTCCAAGGTACAGAATTATAACCATTACCAATTACCATTTTGCTATTTAAAATTAAGATTAATTGGATAAGATTATCTGTAGACCTTTCCATAGGTACATAGACCTTAAATCAATAAGGCATAATTCATTTTCTTATAGATCCATCCATGATTTCTTTCTTCATATATATTAAATGAGCTTAATTTAAAAAAACTATATTGAAAAAAATACATTAGTGTTATAATTATAAATTAGGTAATCATTATAAACATGATTTTTAATTTTTCACGCATACCAAAAATATATGACTCAATTAAAGTATACTATTTTATAAATAATAAATTTTATTAAAATATCACCGAGTAGATTATCTGCAGTTATTGATGTGGATTGGCGATTTTCAACCAGGAACACAAACTTGATTTTTACTGCTCACAAGAAAGAACAGTGATTTATCTCATAATATTATGTGACAATATTTAATTTTTGGAATGTGTTAATGCAAACAATAATTATAGTTAAATAATATGTTCATAACTACAATAATTTAAATTTGATAATTGGAAATACAAAATATAGCAAGATATTTATTAAAAAGTTATTTTTAGACTAAGATTCAACAATTAGTTCAATGACTATTCATTTATAAGCATGATATTTTTCATATTATTATTTAACACTATGACAGTTATTGATTTTATTATAATATAAGATTACAAAATATATTTTTATTGTATTTCAATTAAATAATTTTATAATTTAGTATCAATATAAGTTTTAAAACGCGCATCAAATTTAAAAGCAGTTTTTATTGTCTAATTTAAAATTTATAATCATGTAAAATAAAAAAAAATTATATTTATATAGATTAACATGTACTTTTAATGTAATAATTTATCCATAAGTTACAAATATAATTTTTGTATCATGCAGAAATTTAAACAAATTAGAATATAATAATAATTATATATTATTTATTAGAATATAAACATAAATATTTAAGAAATAGCAGAAATTACAATAGGATCTTATTCTACTAAAACACATATTATTTAAAAAATTTCAATAATCATGTATATAGTTTTATAAAACAAGATTATCAATTAATATTTCCAAAATAAAATTATTTAAGCAGAATTTACTTGCTATTTTAAATATATTGTAATTATTTATAAATAAAATTGTAATTTCAAAATCTTGTAGAAATTAAAAGTAGTAGTCAATTCATACCTACAATTGTAACTTAATTTAAGAAAATTGTTTTCAATTTATATTATATTATATACACTAAATTTATTAATATATATAAATATTAAATTTAAAAATTATTATTAATTAAATTTTATATTAACATACAAACATAATAAGTTGTATTTAAGTTTTCAAAGATAAGAAAATATATATATTACATACTTATTTATAAATAGATTATTGGATATTAGAGTTGCTGTAAATTCTACATTAAATATATTTTTCTAATTTTTTAAAATTTAAATGACTGTAAAACACACAAAAATCTAAACACTGTAAATACTACATATATATAACAATTTAAATTTTAGATTACATAAATAGTGACAAAAACAAAAATATATCTTCATACTATTCTTGTACTCATTTTTAATAATCATGTACACTATTTTAAGTAAATTAATATTAAATAAAATACAGTCAAAAAAGAATAAAAAAAATATTTTTTCAGCTTTTAAGCTTTAATTTCATTTAACATTAACAATTAACACTAAATATAATAAAATTGGAAATAAAAAATAAGTATCTAAATAAAAAGTATATTTTATGGTCACAAAATCATTATGAGTTATGAAATAATGGAAATTATTAATTTTATTAAAATGCCTATCTAAATATTTTAGTATAGTTTATATATTCAAAGTATTAACATACCTTGTATGTTAAAAAAAAAAAAAAAAATTAAAAACTGGATATTCACAATCACTCCTTTTTAGTAGGGGAAGTAGAATGGCCTGGGGCCTGTAAAAATATTCAAAATATTAAAATAAAAATAATAAGTACAGCTGGAATATATAATACATAATATATAGATGATTAATGAAAGACTAAAATATTAAATTTTAATAATCACATTTTAAAACAAATTTAACTTAAAATAATAAGGAATATATATAATATATATTTTTAATTATTAATTACTTTATATTATATAATAATTTAGCAACATTGTTCAATTACATACATTTGTAAACACAGTCTGTAAATAAACACAATATAATTATTGTGCACAATGTTTTTCTCAAAAGAACAGTATATTTATTTAAACAGAAATTCACTATGGTCGTATATAGACTATGGTACAACTACACGTACCACTATGGTGGTATTTTAGTATGTATCATGCTTAATTATAAAATTGATAAAATATTAATATTTTTCATTTGTATACGTAAATATATATATATATCATATTATATACAACTCTCAAATAAAACAAAAATATTAATAATTTTATTTTATTTAAAAAAATCATTTGATATTCAATAATTATATTATATTAATAAGATTCGGTTATAATAAATATAAATTGTTTATATTTATAATATCAAAAATATTGTGGTATATATTTAGAAATTCTCTTTGATGTTATGAGTAGAAACTGATGTTAATGTGTTTTATAAATCATGTTTATAAAATATTAATAAAAATTATATATTATAATATAAAATTGTATTTTAACACTCCATAAGAAACTTTGACTGTCACTAGTTTTTTTTTTTTTTGTTAACGACACCAAGTGGTATAATTTTATTTAAGTGCCTCTAAAAAATTATATAACATAAAAGTTTCAACCACATACCACATGTACAATATTGTATTACTGAATATTTTTATATCTTGAACGAAGTAATGTATAGATTATAGATAATATATAATTTAATGTTATAAGACTTCAAAAAACTTAGTTTTTTAAAAAATTGATATAAACATAAATTGTTTCAATAGTTTAAATTTATGAAAATAATTTATCAACATTTAATATAACAATACCTATATAAAAATAATAATAAATTAATATTTAAAATATAAAAGTAACTTACGCGGATATGGCCAACCAGAAGGTGGTGGTGCTTGCATAGGTCGAGGTGGTCTCCATCCACCCATTGGTGGAGGAAAAGGTGGTGGTCGCATTGGAATCATCATTGGTCCTGGAGGAAAAGGTCTAGGTGGTGGTGGCAAGCGCACTACTCCAGGTGGGGGTGGTGGAGGATACAAAGGTTGTGTTTGAGGCTGTTGAAATGAAGACTGTTGTTCCTGAAGATAAGAAAACAATAATACCAAAGTAAATTAAATACAAAATAAAATACTACTTGTTGAGGTGACGATTTTGATTTGGATTGAGATCGTCTTTTTCTATCTTTAGCTTCTCGTTTCCGTGCTTCTTGATTTTTATTAGGTCTTTTTTTACCATTCTCTAATACATAATAGCATTCAAAGTTTAAAATATAATAAAACCATTTTATTACTATAAAATATAAATAATTCAATGTTTATTGGATTATACCATAATTTCAAAATTCATAAAACAGATTATGCCAATATTAAATATCAAATTTCATAGGTGCCATTTAATTATTTTATAAAAAAAACCCATCGGAAAAAACATTAATTTTATGAATGTGTACTTTATTTACTATTATTATCATTAAAAATATATCATGCTATATAACTTTTACTCTATACAAAATACCTATTATACAAATTATATTTGAATAAAGGTATATAGTATATTAGTTACTAAATAGTTAGATCATTAAAGGCAAATTTTACATTTTACCTAAAATAAATTTAATCCTAATTTATTTATATTTAATGATACATAAATAAATTATTATTTAAGTTTTTTAAACAAATTAAAAACTAATAAACAATTATGCGATTGATGATTTTTTTTCAGTATGCATTTTTATTTAATTAACACTAACCTCTGCGCTTTATTGGTGATCGGGTAGGAGGTGGTGTTCTTCTTCTAGGTGAAAGTCGTCGTCGTCTATCTCTTGAACGATCACGTCTAAGAGGTGGTGACAAGCGTCTTCTTCGAGGACGGTCATTGGAATGTGATGGACGATCTCTCGGTATTGGTGGTGAAAGGTCACGTGACATTGGTATTTGTGTATGATTTGGAGAAAATGGCCTGAAATTTGGTGATGGACTCCTGTATGGATAATGATTTTCAAAATACACTGGCGATCCACTACGTCTGGACCGATTGTCATAATGAATCAATTCATCTTTCGAGCGATGTCTACTATTATGATCTGATCTAAAACGTATGTCTGGTGGTGAGCGAGGTTCTGGTGGTGGACCAGAAGAAAAATTATCCATCTTATGTCTATAAATTATTTATATTATATTATTAAATAATAGAGATAATATGAAATAAATAAAACAGATAGCCTTTAATTCAAATAATTGTAATTACTAAAATACTAATTAATATAAAACCATTGTAATAACAAAACATTCTAGAAAACAATGTTATTAATTATTTTTATATGCATATTATAATATAATGAATTTTCATTACAGTAGAATTTAATTTATTTAAATTCTTTATATAGTAATACTAATACTAGATTAATAATATTATATAAAAAAAAATTGTTTATGAAACATTCAATTAAACCAAATTTATTTATTTATGGTATTTGAAATATAATTTATATATATATTATAAAATAAACATAAAACAATTTATTCTTTAATCAAAATTTTACTAACAGAAATAAATTTCAATTGTTTTACTATTATAATATTTATTAATAATATATAACGCAGAAACTACAATTTTTTTTAAAAAAAAAATAAGAGGTTAAATTTCTAACTTCTTTTTGCAAAATTCAACCTTGCATTTATATACAATTAAACATATTAAGATTTAATAATTTATTATAATTTTTATTAAAATGAAATCATATAATATATATTTACTGATCCATAAAATGGTCCAATCTTGGTGAACGTTCCCTAATTCTTTCAGGACTATGCTTTGGTCTGTCCCTGCGTAACATATTGTCAGAATTAAAATGATCATGATCTGGAGAATATGGCTGTGGAGGAGATGGTGGGCGATCATTACTATTACGTGGTGAAAGACTTCGATCACGTGATGATATTATCCTGGGAGAGTTTAATTGATGTGACATACCATAATTTTTATCTGCATTTATATTAATTTTTATAACAATCATATATTATAAATCCAATTTAAGAGTAATAGATAATATAAAATACTAACCACCATTATCATAATGCATTTGATTTTGATTAAAATGTGACTGTCGTTCATCAAAATTTTGGTGGTTTTTATCCCCTATAATTTCAAATAAATATATTCCATACTTTTATAAAAAATATATATATTTTTTTTTACAAAATGTGTGGTAAAATGAATATTAACAAGAAAATAATTATGACATAAGATATAATTAAGATAGTTTAATAAATAAGTCAAATTAACATTGGATATTTTAACAATTATGTATACTCGAAGAAATAAATTTATATATTATATATATATATATTTAATAAAATAAATAATTAATACAATTGTTATCATAAAATAATCAAGGGTGCATTTTGTCTTACCTCAATTTTTGAATTTCCATCTTTCAAAAATAAATACATTTGAAACAATTAATTTTATAGTAATAATTATAAAATAATATAAATATGTATCTAAATTCTAGTAAAACAATAAAAACACGATCACACACAAAACAATGCAATTCAATAATATTAATAACTAAACAACCTTAATTCAAGTAGTATTTAAATAAATATACATAAGTATTCAAGAAAAAACAGTGGCGTATTTATGGGAGTCCAAGGGTACTAGACCCCCTAGAACCACTGTAGCCATCCTAATTTTTTATATTATATTTATATTAATTTAGTTATTCTTATTCAGTAAATTAATAATTTATCAATTATATATGGGGAAAATTTTGGACCCCCAGAAATTTTTTCAAAATACGCCATTAACAATAAATGTTCAAGTAGTAAGTGGGAATAAATAAGTTAATTATTAAAATTAAATATTGTTTATATTTATAATAGATCTAGTATATTTATTTAGATTTCTTAATACAAAATTGTACGAGCTAAATTTTTAGATAAACAATCAAATGTAATATAATTATATAATTCACATTTTTGTCTAGTTAAAATAAAAAACATATCAAGGAAATCCCTAAAGAATTAATTTTTGTATATTTTAAATTAACAAATATCCTTTTTACAAAATCCCCACTTCTCTAATTCCATCAGTTTAATTTCCCTAAGAAACCACCAGTACTAAACTACTTATTAACCATTATAAGTTGTGCTTATTGCATACATTAAACACAAAAAAAAATTATAGCTGTCAAAGAAAGCACTAAACAAGAATATGATATAACAGGCAAAACTAAAATACTTAAAGAGTAAAATTCAAACTAATAAATAAAAATTTAAATTTGTAGCTTTTATTAATTTAATAATAAATTAAAATTTTGTATATTAAATGTCAAGTACATTTAAAAAGAAATTTGAATTATAAGAACTGTGTAAATATTATTTATTTCTATAATTATTAGACCTGTTGAATTTAGAATTAAATTTACACTCTTGGTTAGGATAGATCTTAACACATCCTGGGACCGAGATGTTTCTAGATTTATTCTAGCATATACCTTGTTTAATTCGACGGAAAACTGTGTTCCACATATGTATGTGATCTAATAGCGGATCGTATACTATACTGAAAATGTTGTACTATAGCAACAGGCTATTTAATTTATTACAAGTTAAAATAATTTTAGTTTACAATATATCATTAAAATACTAAGTATGAATACCATATTGAATTTTAGTATGAAATGTCATGTCTCATGTAATTTAAAATTGTTTTAAGCTAATACACATTTATATAATTTATAATTATTTTATCACCAATAATATTATTATTACTATAGAATGAATGAAATTTTTCGATGATTTTTAGTTTTTTAATAAATTACATAAAATGAGTACAGTTGAATACAAATTTTATTCTGTAACAATAAAATAAATAATTTGTAAAAAAAATACTTCCATAAATTTATGATATATTCTTCTTTTATTAATATTAAAAAATTTTATATTCATAATAAGTAATTCATATGAATTATTGACAAAATGAGCATATTATAATGATTTATACAAATTTATAAATTAATTGAAAAAAAATTGAAAGAAAAATAAATCTATATAAATCTATTATCAAATTGTTATTTTAATTATATTTTTATAAATAGTTAAAAAAATGATTATTTAATAACAAAAATATATTACTAATGTAACAGTTACTAATGTTTGTACTATGTTCACTAAATATAATTATACAACTATTTTATCAATACTTATTTAAATTTAAATTTTTTTTAATTCACAATTTATTTTTGGTTTTTATTTTACCAATAAATCATTTCTATTTAGCAAATAACCTTCTAAGCCTATTTCATTATAATTAAGTTAAAAAGCCTAAGGAACAAATAAAATTTAGATTAGGTATTTAATATTAATGTTAATGTATAACAATAATATAAATTAGATATTTTACATATTTTTAGATTTTGTGTGAAGCAAAAACGCAAGGGAAGGGATACAGATGTAAATAGGATAGTATTAAATTTGAATTAACATTTGAATGTAATTATAAATCATTAAATTCGAAAAATGATTCTGAGTAAGTACTGTCAGATTTGGGTATTTAGGTGACTCATTTAGAGGTTTTATGATAAATGTAAAAAATTTTTCAGTACATATATTATCTGATGCACTTCACTCAAAATCGTTTTCACCAATGTAAATAAAAATTCAACACTATCCTCCTTACACATGTATCAAATTAATATTAATCTCTTCCACACCAGTATCCTTTCTTCCATGGCATTTTACTACAGTATCCACAAATTTAATGGTTTATAAAATAGCAATTACTTAAAAGAATGCATGGATATTTATATAATACTATGATTAATAGAATTATAATTCTTTATTAAAAATCATATACATAAATGGGAATAATAAAAGTAACCATTAAGAATTTTAAGCATATTAAATTTGACAGAACCAATTAAATTTTAATTTTATTTAAAACATTAGTGAAATGATAACAAGCTATAAGAAAACTACTTTATTTGAAAAAATATAAAAAAATCAATTATAGTATAAGTTTATTTTAAATTATAATAAAATTATTAAGTACTTATGTCATCATAATTTAACTAACAGTATATTTAATATTGAATAATGGCAAAATGCACCTTTGATTTGTGTATGTTTATAATATATCTTCAATATTATTTTCTTATATTAAGTAAAAATTGTATTTATAATAATTATTATATAACACTACAAAAATTAAAGGCTAAAAAATATAACTTATAAGAGTGGTTTACCAAATCACAATAATTTAACAAATTGATACAATTTTATTACTCAGATTAATAATATGTATAAATAAATTAATTTGAAATTTGAAAATTTTTATTGTTTAAATTTTATATAAAATAAATTATACATCAAATCTTTAAATAAAAATTAATTTTGAATTTAACCTTATATGAACAAATATGTTTAATGAATATTTGTGATAATAGTATATTAATTAATATTTATTTATGAATTGAGATGTTGAAATGGATAGTTTAGTATACCTAGAATTGTCTACTATTTATTCCTGTGGTTGGTAAAATTAAATATCTATACCCACCGAAGTCACACAAAAGAAAATTTGCAATACCAATTTCTTTTACCAAATTATGCCATTGTAAATAAAGTCAAATAAACATTTATAAAACTAAAAGTTTTTTCCCATATTATTTAAGTAAATAGGTATAAATTATAGTTACCTAATGTTATTTTTATTTTTTTAAATACATTTAATGAATTCACTATAATCTAAATATATTTCTACTATCAATAATTTCATACTATCTTTGTGTTCCTAACATTCTGTAATTACTATAAAAGTAAATCTATTACAATTATGTTTTACATTTATTATTATTATAATTTTTTTTTTTTTTTTTTATAGATTTTTTAGTTATAATTAATATAAGTATTGTAAATAAGTAAGTTAATTTATATAGGTAAGAAGTATTTAATATTAGAATTTAAAAATAATAGATATATGATTTTGTAAGCAAATTTAGATATCACTTAAGTAATATTGTGAATATAATGTTTAATAAAACTTATGAAAAACTGTATATATTTTTATAGAAGTTTAAATCAATAATAAATTATAAAGAATACAATTAACAGCAATGGTGACTAAATTATTTACTATTAAATTATATTTTGTAAATATTACATTTTCATATGTTTAATAATAAATTGATTATTTAATTCTTCAATTCTCATTCCCAGGTTTCTATATTTATTTTAATTCTTGTTTATTGATTATTGTATTTTTCAGTGTATTAATTTAAAATTTGATATACTGATATTTGATATTCATCACTTGAACATTGATAATTCTTCTATTACTTTTTGTAAATTCTTCCATATATGCATATACTAATATATATATTATATATAACTCATAATTTTTAAACTATATTATGTTAATAAAATATAATTGATTTGTATATAATTTAGGTATTTAAAATTCCATACTTTTATTACAATTAATAAAAAAAAAAAATGTATTTTGTATCAACATATTATTTTTGATTAGTTCTCTCTTTATTATTAAATTATTCGAAATAAGTGTGTCCAACTAAAAGTTTATTTTTTAAATATATTGCTTGACTATTGTAAATAATATTAACAATATTAAATAATTTTAAATTAATTTGCAAGTACGATATAGATAATAATAATTAAGCTGATAATAGGAAATACACGGTCAAATTTATATTCTAATAATAATTACAGATATCTCATATCATTAAACGTTTATTTAAGTAATGATTAATGTTATTGTAATTAATTATTTCAGTAAATAATTGCATACTTATAAAATTTGTATTAAACAATATAACTTGTTTATTATTTAATATTAATATTTATAATGTTTTAGTCAAAGGCATAAAAATGGGAAATGATGTCATTGGCTAAAGAATTGGGAAATGTTGAAATTTTATACAATGCCTGGTCACATACAAGGATACCATAGAGACTTAAATTACGAGCCTCTTTGGTTATATTACGAATTTTTGACAATTTAAGATGATCCAAAAGCCAGAATTTAACCAATAGTTACTTTTAAAACTACAACTTATAGATACTTTTCAAAAATTGTAAAGTATGTTATTACTTATAAATACATAAATAAGTATAATTGTTATTTTTAGGGTATTATTACAATTTTGTAATCAAATAAATTATAATGAAATATTGTATTAGGAACATTCAGTTTATATATATAAAAAAAAAAAAAAAATATAAAGTTAATAAGTTTCTTGTTCAGTGTTAAAATTAAAATAACGTTTAATAATACATAATTTTTTCTTATTTAATTTGAAACATTAAATGAAAATAAAATGAAATTAAAATATATAGGTTAGGTTATTGAATATAATTAATTTATAATTAAATTTCCTAATAACAATAAGATGCATTTTTCTTAAAATTCAAATAAATGATGCTGCGAAAATATAACTAGAAGCTAGTATAATATAAAATGAATTAAATATTAATTATTTTTATAATATTAAAAAGAAGAGCTGATACTCCTGCCAAAAGGAAATAACCAAAACAGGGATACGGTGTGAAAATCATTGTGTTTAATTTTAATTAAAATTTGAATGCAATGATAAATCATCGCAGTCGAAAAAACGATTCTAAGCGAAGTTCAGTCAGATAATGGTAGGTATTGATAAAAATTTTAACATTTTTTATTAAATAATTAAAACACAAAATTTTATCACATATATAGGTACCATGTAGGAACACAAATAGTACATAAATACCCTATACAATTTTCAAGTCTCTAAGTTCAATATAAATGCTCATAAAATCACTTGTCACCTAAATGCTCGTATCTGACAGAACTTAGCTCAGAATACTTTTTTCGAATTGAGATTTTAATTTTTCTTCTAAAAGGGCTACTGATTTTTTATTGGGAATATTAACTTTTAAATTAAACTTATGTTCAGTAGAAAGTTTCAAAATAAAGTTTTTTTAGTTACTGAACATAAGTTTAATTTAAACTTTAACATTCACAACAAAACATTAGCATCCCTTTTAGAAGAAAAATTAAAATTTCAAAATAAAACTCAATTATATTATAAAACAACTAAATTTAAAAAATGGGAAAATAATTTAGTTAAAAACTACTGCAATTTAGCAATTTCGGACACTGTATTTTATGTTTTAAAAATGGATTTAAGTAATTGTTTTGTTCCCCCAAAAATACCAATAAATCTTATTACGTATAAATAAAAAAGATAAACTTTCTGAATCAAGAACCAGCTATACTACGTTTCAAGAGAGAAGGTACACAATTCACGCATCCAACTGACGCCATCAACAGCGCGGAGGCCCGATTTCCACCACTTCTTACTGCCCGACGGCTTGCCAAATCGATTATACACCCTGCTAACTTTGAGTGTTACACAGTTAATGTTGTAAACAACAGTCACCGTTTAAAATTTTAAATATGTACGTAGGTAAACGAACGGGCGATATTGCAATATGCGCATCGATGGACGAAAAATCGTGTACCTTCTCTCTTAAAACGCAGTATAGAAGGGAATGTTTACAAGCATTACAAAAACTCACAAACAAAGAAATAACATATAATAAAATAAATTTAACCAAACACATACAAAGCTTAAAGAAAAAACTGTTTCTATTAAAATCAGGTAAGGGAAATTCCAGTTATTTTAAATAAATCAAATTATTATAAAAGAATGTAGAATTTGCTAGAAACTAGACCTTATAATGAGTTGAAGAAAAATCCTCAGAGTAAAATGACTAGAGAAGCCACAACAACAATCAATAGTTCAAAAACCATCATCGAAGAAAAAAGCAGATTTCAAGTCCAGAATCCTCAATTACCAAAACTATATAGCCTTCCAAAAATTCACAAACCCGGAAAAACATGAGATCAATAGTTTCAAATATAAATGCACAAACATATAAGTTAGCACAATATTAAGTAAAATTATTTTTAAATTTCAAAAAATTTGATAGCATATCAGTAAAAAATAACATAGAATTTTTCAACAAATTAACAAATATAAAAATAACTAAAAACGATAGCTCGATTTCATTCGATGTGGTAGCTTTATTTCCAAGTATTACAGTAAATACAACAATCACTTTTCTAAAGGAATGGCTAGAAGAATTGAACATTGAAAAAAATAAAATTAATAAATTAATGAATTAATAAATTTAACAAAACTGAGTATGAAGCAAAACTTCTTTCAATTTAATAACAAATTTTTTAACAGACAAATGGAACTATAAGAAACCACTATCACCATTCTTAGCGGAATTCTTTATGAGTAGGTTCGAAATAAATTAAATAAACCAATTAAATTTCCCAAAAATATGGACTATGTGTGTAGATGATGTCATCAATAAAGATTTCGATATAAACAATTTTATTCAAAAACTAAATTACCAATATCAATCAATTAATTTCACATATGAAAATTAAATCAAAGGAAACTTACCATTTTTAAATCTAAATATTAATAGAGCAGGTGACAATAAAATTCAGAATATATAGAATAAAACACACACATTTAGATAAATTCAAATAAACTCAAACCATAGCTGGCAACATAAATTGGCTGCATGGAATAGTATATTTAGGCTAATTAATATTCCCATGGACAAAGAAGAATATAACATGGAGTTAAATTTAATAAAATATAGATAGCTGAATTTAATGGATAAAAAAAAGAAACGATTATAAAATTAGTTAAGAAACACAGACTAGAGAAATAAGAATGACAAGCACTTTACTAGGGGAAGTCTCAAACAATAAAAGAACACCATTAACGTTTCTACCTAAAATTTTGAATAAATATAACATAGACATAATTTCTTCAAAAAACAATAATTTAAAAAGGAACCACAAAAGATAAGACAGAAGATAAAAATAAATCGGGCATATATAATACACAATGTACAGATTGTGACAAATGTTACATAGGTGAAACCAGCAGAAATATAGGAATTAGATTTAAAGAACATTTAAGAAATATCAAGAAACAGAAAAATCACCAATAGCAGAACACTTATTAGAAACAAACCACATATAATTTCATTAAAATTAAACAAACAAGTAACTAAGAAACAAGAACTAAATATTAGGGAAACAATTGAAATGGTAAAAAACAAAAATAATTTATTAAATTGGGATTTAAGTCCTTTACAAAATTGTTTATTAAAACTATTATAATATTTGACACGCACGAATGAGTCATACAACTCATGACTTACAAGTGCAAGACCACTAGTATTTAAGGGCATGTAGTTAGCTAAGATCAATCAGTCTACATTTAGTACTGAAGATGACAACGTTGTTGTAGAAATACATATTTACTGAAATAATAAAGTAAATTTATTGTGGACTTAGGTTTTTATTTATTAGTACCTATATAAAATATCCACAAGAACTCTTCTTATAAAATTAAAAAAAGTATTATTACTAGTATAACCAAAGAGAGCTCGCGATTCAAGTATGAATATTAGAGAATAATGTATATGTATAGCTTATATGCTGCCCGGTTAATAATGTTATTGGACAATAATGTTGAACATTATTAATTATTTATTTAATAATCAATCATATTAGGGCTCAAATCTTAGTTATGGTAAAAATGATTTGAAATTAATTTTAATATAGGTAATATGAAAAATAAAACAATTATAGACCATTACACAAATTTTAAAATGTAACTACACAGAAATAATTAAATAATATAACTGTTAAAAAAAATATTATAATATATATTTGGAATTACTTAATAAAATAATAATAAAAACCGTAAATCACCAATCAACAATGATCAGTTATTAGGAATTGATATCATTGATTGGTAAAAGTTAAAAATTTGAATATAAATATCATTTTTATACAAAATTTCCCTATATATTTGAATTATTTTGACCATTTATGACATTTCCCAATTATTAATATGACCATATTATGGCTGCAAGATATTTATATATATGTGTATAAACAAAGACTATGTTACTAAGTTAGATCATTACATTTATTAATTAATATGTTATAAGGATGTTTTACGATAATTATTATTTTTATTAAATTATGGAAGCTCAAGTTTTATATTATAATTAATTAAATGTGTACTAGTAAATATATTTGTTAGTTATCTTAGAATAATTTTATCTTATTTGATTACTTCTACAAATGTAAGTTTCCAATAATTATTTATACAGAACATGCAATAATTACTTAATATCTATGAAAGATAATATCAAATTAGGTTCTAGAATAGGCAATGTCAAACTCAAAGTAATCCTTAGGTCAAAATATCTATACAAAAAATTGTATAGGCCAAAAAAAGTCTATAAATAACTAAACTATTATTAAATGTTTTTACATTTTATTATAAATTTTCCATATAAAATTAAAAACGAAAATATACAATTTTTATTCATTTTGCGATAACCAGAAATACTCAGTTTTATACACGATGTACAAACAATTCACATGACACAATAGCACACGTTGATAACCATTATTTACATGTTGAATTTTTCAATTTTGAGATAATAATTGACAACGAAGTTTAGGTTACGAAATGTATAGAAAATATAAATTATGAATTCAATATATTATACTGTTTTTATTATTTTTTAAATTGGCCACATCTGACTTAATTTTTCAATGTGTACGGAGCCACATATAAATAAATTGCAGGCTGTGTGTGTGTTTCTTGTTTGACATGCCTGTTCTAAAATAATACCTTATATTACAAATTTAGGTTTTATGATCGGAAAAATTTAAAAAAAAAATTATTTTTTTATATAGGTACATAATTGTTAAAAATATAAATATGTATGTATACACAAATTACTTTAAAGTTGAAATTGTTAATGTTTTTTTGATGGTAAATAACTTATTTTTTGAATCTTTAATTAATTCAATTGAAAATAATTTAATTTAATTGTCTAGTGATTGATTTCAAATTTTTTTTAGTATACAAGATACAACACACATATTCAAACTTAAAATATAAATTCTTATGAAATAATGAAATAGCTAAAATTATTTGTTTTTCAATATTAATATGTGTATGTAAATAATAAACAAATATTAACTTAAGTTTTATTATTTTTATAATATCATAAATTGTAAAGGAAGATTAAATAATTTCATTTTATGATTTATTATAAGATAGTATAAATTGTAAAAATGAATTATTAAAAAAAAAAACTTTACTGTCAAAATATTAAATGATTAATAAGTAATTAAATATTAGAAATTGTATTATTTATATATGTTATAGCTAACAATTTGCAATTATTTTATTCACAAATAATCATAAAAATATTTTAAATTGTAAAATAAATATTTTATGTGTTTAAAATATTACTTCCTTTTACTGGAATTTTATATTAACTAATATAAAATAAATTTGATTACCCTAGTTCAAACTATAAATTGTATTAAGACCCGAAATATTAATCAACTAATATTATCAATTAATATCATCATATGAATAATGTAAATTTAATTTAAAATAATATGAATTCAATTAACAGAAAAATAAAGAAATAAAGTCAATAAAAATTCAAATTACTTGAAGTTATTAAGACTACACATTAATGAACCAATCAATATAAATTAACCATTCATATATGCTATTTGTATTTAGGTCTTTGAATTTAATAAGTGAAAAAAATAAAATAAAATAATTTTTATTATGTTTCCTTGAATCGTTTAGGCAAAACAGTCCAACTGTAAAAAAATAATAACATTATTCCATAATGAATATGTTTTTCTTTCTATTATAAAGGAATTTCGAAATAAATTATCTAAAATCTCTAAATTATATTTATTTGTAAAAATTTAAAATTATTTTGCTAGGTTTGAATAAATATCACTTACCTTTTGATCTATTAGAAGCTACAGGTTCCTCAACAACATAAGCCTTACGAAAACAATCATTTTGTTGTATATCAGCTCGTATCATTTGTACACGAATATTTTTTAATTTGTCTTTTTCAAGTTCAAGTAAAACATCAGTTTCTGGTCCTCGAAACATGGGTTTTTCAGGAGCAGTTTGTGACATATGATACCTATTAACCAATTAACCAATATGAAAATTAAACATTAATCTATTTTTTCACAACTTAAATTAAAAGAAAAAATCATAAAATAATAATTTAAAATAAATTAGAACTCAAAATTAATTAAATCATTAAATACAAGTGAAACTCTAATATGAAGTCCAACAGTTACAAAAAAACTAAATAATTTAATTTATTAAATTAAATTATAACTATTATAAGTATTAGTATATATTACCATAGACACCCTATAGAGGGAAGAAAAGGGGCACTAGCCCTCTGGAAATAAATTTGTTAAACATTACTTGTTTTAAATTTCATAACAATTAGATTCTAATTAGTACCTACCTACATTTATTAAATCTAGTCAAAAAAATATATTTGTTTATTAAAACTCATAATAATTAACCATTTTATTAAAATTACTTATTTCCTGAAATGACAACATATTTAATAAATTTATATATATTAATTATTATATAAATATAATATATTTTTAAACTAAAAAATATTTAATTTCAATGGACTATTTAACCATTTAATATTTTATTTCATTTATCATAAACATGAATACATGAAAAAAATAGGGGTTATATATAATTTCAATAACAAATAACACAAAGACACACTTCAAGATATAGTATATAATTATATTATAAAAATATGTTCCACATAAACAAATTTTAATATATACACTATGTATGAATTGATCAATTTATATATTTATTATTTACCAGTTTGGTTTTAAATAATTTATCAAATTACTTATTAGTAATAATTCATCCCGTGAATAATAAAACATAATAATTAGGTATATTGTATTATTATATTTTAAAATTAATGTTATAATAAAATAATATTTTATTCATAAATATGAAATCTTAATTAGAAATTATTAAATTCCTACCTCATAAAAACATGAAATACATAAATATAAAATTATTTTTCTATAAATACTAATTTAAAAAATAAAAATAAATGTATATTGCACTAAAAAAAAATCCAAAGTAGATTTTAATTTCTAATTTAATCATTTAATATAACTATAAATTAAGGATTTTTATCATCAAATTTCTCAAAATATATTTTAGAATGTATATATTATCCATACAGATACCCTAAAATTAATTATTTCTATATTATGTAACCATACCTATCAATAGAAGGAACAAAATGTTTGATAAGGCCCAAACCCTCGCCTGTTTCAGGACTCAATTTATTCCCATTTTCTCGAAATATATTCATTGAAGTATCTACATTGTTATAGTCATCATCACCATCATCATCATCTGTTAGTATGATTGGACTATTAACTATGTTCCTAAAGTGACACACAATAATATATTTAACGTAATAAAAATCCAAATGAAAATAAAATCATTTACTAACATAAGCATTCGATTAGAATTTCCATGACTTGTATTTCCATTAGATATTTTGATATTGTCTTTGGAATGAGGTGATCGTCTTCCAGAACTAGAATCACTCCTATACAAATATCAATGAAATTTAAAAATATAACTAATCAAAAAATAATTCTCATCAAAATTAAATTTAAAAAAATAAAATAATTATTAATAAATAATACTATCTCTCTATCTCTCTCTACAGTATTCAATCTAATGATTTCCTAAAAATCAGCATCTTAATTATAATATTAAGAAGTTGATCCATCAAAATTATCATACAATATTGTACTCTTAACTTCAAAATTTACTCAATTTAAAAAATAAAGAATTATTTATTTTTATTTCTTTACAAGATGTTTAAATTTAAAAAGTAATATAGGTAATATTAGTCTGTTAGGAAAATATAATAATTAAAAAAAAAAACATTTATAAATGTTAATTTTTCTCAAAGATATTACGATGAGAAAATAAATCTGGGACACTCTGTATGATATATTCATATTAGAATCATATTCTATAAATTAAAGGGAAAACACATTTTAACAATTCTAAAATTTCTATAACACATGCCTCAAATTTATCATTAACTATAATTTCATAAATTTTCACTATATATTTTATGAGACAACCTAATTTATTTAATTTTTATCTATTTATTTTCATTGATTGATTGATAATTAAAATAGCATACGCCATAATTTAGTTAACTTCACATTTTTTAAATGTTAACTAAAAAATACTTCTAAAAAATAATAACAAGAAAAATATAAATAGATAATTTTAAACATTATATTAATGTCAAAATAGAAATAGAAATAAATCAATTTCCAAGTACCTATTTACCATTAACATTTTCAAATAAAATAATTAAATAAGAACATATACCTATGATTAAAATGTCACTATTTTTTTATCATATTGTTTTATAAACATTTTATGGGCGTTGGATACACACAGTATTTAAGACGTATTGTTTAAGCAATATTTTGTTATAACTTATTTTTAATGTGCTTTGTGTTAGTAGTAAATGATTATTAGTATAAAACTAAAATAAACCTGTTCATAGAAACTCATATTATTATTCTCGCACCTGCATGCACAAGTATATTAATTATGAACTAAAAATTTATTTTGTTACTTTATAACAAAAGACTATAAAGCTATCAAAATTTTTCATATTAAAAACAAATAGATTTTTATTCTGTAAAAAGTAATAAATTTATTGAATTATTGTTATTTGAATTATGCTTTCTAGAAAATAAACATTTCTTATCACCAAAATTTTGAAATTATAATAATATAAAGTATGTTTTAAAATTATTTTTCATCAAAATATTTAATTTCTGCTTCCTAGAAGTAATAGTATTTTCAATTTTTTTTACAGAATCGTAATTGGATTATTACAATTATCTTTAATTTTGTCTGGCTTTTTGGTCTAAATTGACTGAAATACAAGGTGATAACCAACGCCCTTAAACTCATTCTACTACACAAAAGATATAAACATAAAAAATTAAGTATATAAAAAAGAATAACTTATAATAAAACAGTAAACAAGTAAAGCCAATAACACTAATTTTTGTATAAAATATTATGCAAGTATTTAACATAAAGTTGATAAAATATTTTATAATTAATTTTATTTATGGACCAATTATGGAACAGAACAATATTTAAAGTTTTTGCAGATTGCAACTTAAATGATGTGTGAATTTGTTACTTACAATATATTTCAATTATTTTTATATAACACTTAAATACCTATATAGTGAATACCACCAGCATAGTGAATATTGATTAATTATTTACATTTTGAAAAATGAAAGAATAAATTGTAATCATTAATTTTTTATATGAAATCTTGGATCATTAAAAGTTTCTTACTTCCCTTTCTATAGTGATACAACATCAAAATAATCAAAATGTCATAGGTACACCTAACAAAAACAGGAGGTATTTATTACATAGTTTTACAAAGTCTTTACAATTTTTTTAATAACATAAAGTTTCAAGTAAAATTTTAATATATATATCTTTATGGCACACTAAAGTTACCTTAAAGTTAAAGTTAACCTTAAAAATTTAACTTTTTTTTAAAACTTAACATTGAAGCATCCTAATTTGATAAACACAAATATATTACAGATAAAAAAATAGAATTGTATTATAAAAAAAAAAAAATGTTTATATCTGTAATGTTAACATTTAAATTTCTTAACATAATTTTTTTTATATTATATAGTAATATTAATTAAATTAATATTCTTACATTATAATTTCATGAACCAATGTTATATCTACCTAAATTGATGTTACTTTGCTTAAATGTCAGCTTATGTGAAAACTTTAATAATGTTATTACCTTTTATAATACAAAAATTTAATTATTATTAATTAGTTTATAACAATATAATTTTTAATGTATACACTATACTGAAGTGATCTTGAGAGAAAAAATTAAATCCCAAGAATTAAAAACAAATCAAATATCTTTTTTTGCATTATACTTAAAAAATAAATCATAAACTCAATGTAATTTTTCCATATCATTTAAGATTTAGCCATTTATGATATTTTCTAATTGCTAATAAATAAAAATAAAATAAAGAATTTTTGTATATTTACGTTGAACGTGAAGAACCCGCAATTTGATAATCATTTCTTGGTTGTCGTGATGGTAACTGAGGAGGTGGTGAAAAACAACCACCAGAATGACGACTTGATGGTCTTGGTTCTTTTCCTCGTTTAGGCATAGTTATATTTTTAGTACTTACTAATCTCAAGTAGGAATCACAATCTGAAATTTTTTTTTAACAAATTACAAAAACATCAACACATATTAAAACAATAATATTTAAATAAAATTATAAATAATCCATAGAATTCGCTTTAAACCGATAGGATAAAATATTTACACCTACCAATTATGTCGCACCTAACGTCCGGCACTCCGAAGGATATGTTCAATTTGAAAATTCGTTTTTAGACGGTTTAAAAACATTTAACAAATGACGTTAAAAACTTGGTATACACAGCGGTGGATCGTAAATGTAATAAAATAAAACAATATTGGTTATTAAAAAAATCCAAATGTAAATGTTCAAAAAACCGATAACATGGTCGACTTGTTGCGGTTACGCACAATGAACGGCAAATGACGCCATGTTCATATCAATGTATCATTATATCAATCAACAGTCATTTCTCAATAATTCCTCTCTCAGAAACCGTGCTTCGGATCGTGATCATCTACAAGCAAAGAGCATGGAAAAGTCAGTACCCGATTCAAACTAGGTACGGTCTATTCTATAATCAATGGTACGGGTAAACCACGCGGTGTGTACTACTGAAGTACTGAACTAACGATTACTGTACTGGGCACTACTGCGCAGCATTTGTTTCGTTATCGATGTAGACAAGGTAATAGCTAGTAGGTACCGACTGCAGTTTTTGGAAAGGTGACCTTCGACAATTATTCTTGATATTTATAAGGCAAACAAAAATTTTTACAATTTTACATTGTTAATAAAAATTTTGTTTGAATTCGAATAATTATAAATTTACAACTCTGCAGCAAACCTACGATCTTATTAAAGAACTATCGACCAACGGACCAACCACTATGGAAAGTGTGAAATAAATCCCTCCCTTCCCCAACAAAAATAAACAAAACGTGGTTTTTGTCAATCTTTCGACTCTTATGGGTAATACTTACTGAATAGAACTATACTGCTATAGCATAAAATCTTGAAACATGCAAATTGACAAGTAGACCCCCGATGTCATTACTGTGTGCGAATTATAAATGTATTTATGGTAAATAGTAAATACTAAATGCCATGGTAATGCACAAATTTACATTACTTATAATATAAATATTATATAATATAAATATACACCTTGGTTGTATAATACATTATTTCCCTTCTTAAACGTAAAAATACCCCGCACGCTCCATCTTTTTCATTCCTAACGCATGCGCAATAAACACTTCTGGCCTTTGGAGCCAAACTGACCCTTCACGCACCGATATAATTTTTACATACTTATTAGTTATTACTTATTGTTATTACTATGCGCAATGAAGGCATTAACTGCTCTATCCAGTATATACGATATACCTAAAACCTAATGTGTATCTAAGTTTCGACCATTAAATAATATTTTTTGTTCTCTTTAAAATTCATGACACAAGTGCCTGGAACCTGACCTTTGAATAATAATCTATTAATCTAATGATTTAATTTTAATGTCCAGTCCAGACAGTGTAGTGTATTATTTATCTATAGTTCGGAATCAGAAGTCCATAGTTTAGCCAGTTTAGGATAAAAGTAGTTGGGTAATAAATTATACTACATTGGAAATTGTAATATTTCATGTCTATAATATGTATAGTATTTTCCAGATTGAAAATATACTAAATCAATTATACATGATAATAATTCAAAACATTTCAAAATTCAATTACTTTACTCATAATAGAAGTTCCTCGATTACTTGATTATTCTATTATTTTTATCATAATCGAGATATCTAGATTTTTAATTGTGTCTTAAGACGTTTTAATAGTTTCAGAAGTTTTAGTAGGTACAGTACTACGGCCTACGAGCCACGGTATTAATATTAAATTAACCATAATATAAGTTCTACTGTTCTAGCATAGTTAAATATAAAATATTTAATCTATGGTTTTAGCACAGAATTACAATATACAATATGACGCACTATGTAGCACTGTAGCAGTATTTTTAATGTAAAAATCTCAAAATGGTTGAAACAAAACATTCAACATAGGCCCGGTTTATCAATCGCAGTCTTATCCGCCAGATAACTATCCGTCGGATAAATTTATCCAACAGATAAACTTCCGGATAAAGTGAAAAGTGTTTTTCAATTCAAATTTATCTCCCAGATAGAAAAAAACTATCCGGCAGGTAATAATACTAATTAATGTTGGTATCAATGGTTTTTGGAAACAGCTGTATATAATTACTTAATTTTCATTGGACGGATAAATAATTTTTCTGTGGAAAAAGTACCGGATAACTATTTCACGATTTATCCGACGAATAAGCGCTATCTGAACATTGAAAAACCGATTATTATCTATTTTTCCTTAACTGTCGAATAACTTGTCTTATCTGGTGGATAAATTAGATTGAAAAACCGGACCATAACCGACCAATTTTCATTGTATCAAACTTTCTTTAAAATAAATTTTTTTCCTGTTTAGTGGTTAATCTGCAATCAGGTTGATTTCGGTTTGTTTACATTTTTGGTAATTTACCATAGACCTTATACCCATAGTAAAAAAAATGAGAAGTATGCTCGACTGATAGTAGTGCGCAGCGCCACACGTTAATTTTGGATAGGCAACAAATAAAAAGTCTAGTGACGTCACGTGTATTTCGTTTGAATTTTTTACTATGCTTATACTAATGTATGTAGTTCCAGCTTCC
The DNA here is from genome assembly GCA_021307375.1 of Tetraneura akinire. NCBI lineage: Eukaryota > Metazoa > Arthropoda > Insecta > Hemiptera > Aphididae > Tetraneura > Tetraneura akinire. The sequence continues at coordinate 1,173,946 of JAIUCT010000028.1, forward strand.
ATCGGTCAGACGTGAGTGCGCTGTTCGACTTTTACCGGTTAACTATGCACATGCGCAATAAAAGGTCTATGGTAATTACCACGATTTAAGATATTAAATATAATCTTAAATCGTGGTAATTACATTGTAATTGTAGGCAGTGTCCAGACCGTTGTTTTAGTATTATTTCAATATTCAATATTAAACACATAGAGTGCGTTCATTACTTATGTGCATACCACGTTTTAAGAAACATTATGAATCTTAAATCGTGGTGCATACATACAAAAGTGTGTCACGATTTTTACCATTACTTGTCCCAGGGACGGATCCAGCTCTAAATAACGGGAGGGGGGCGAACTATAATCAATTTTTCTCGTATAGAAACACAAACACAGCCATTATACATAGATGATTAAAAACTATAATAATATTTATATTAGAAATAGAATGCAATAATGCATTATATTAGATATGCAGAATCCATATTATATTAAAATTAAATGATAAACCGTGGCACCGTCAAAATCGCGAATGCAAAACTAAACGAACCATATTAAATTCAATTTTTTTTAGTGAATGTTGTGTCTTGTGTGCTTGATGTTGTTTGTATGATAATTCAATTCTAGCTCCATAAGATTGTGACGACATTTGATGGTTTCAGTAATTGTCTTTTTTTTCTCTCTTATTCTCCCCATTATTTTCATCGTTATCGTCAAGCTTTCTTTTTATATTTAAATTATATAACGAACCTCGCAAAAATTCAATAAAATTCTGGATTGTCGTGGTGTTGTTTGAACGTAAGACGTAACTGTTTCGTACGACCGAACGAATTAGGTATCATTTAATATTGAAAGGACAAAAATGTATAATACACAAAACAGTTCTATGATATAATATATATTACATATATATACAACTATATAAGTCAGTGGCGGATTTACAGGGGGTAACCCCCCCCCCTTCACCGCCACCGGCCTCCCCGTAGACTTAACCTAGCCAGAGGTTAAAATAAAGGATTTTTTTTATAATTAACACGAAATGCTTGTTAATTGTGATTATATTTTTGTAATATGAACCACGACAAAATAATCTAATATTTTTAGATTTTGAGAGAAGCCGTTTGAACCGTTTGGTTAATTTTTCTTCAAAATATAGGACATTGAATATTTCGTAAAATTCTCGTTTTTATTTATATAATGTTTGATAAAATTGGTAATTTTTGCTATTAAGGTCTGAAAATTTTACTGAAGTATGTATACATATTACTTAACATCGCATCAAAATATTAGAAAAATCTCTAGTCTCCATTTCCAGGGAACCGCTGCGGCTGCACTACCATGTAAACTCTATTATCAATTATCATCGCCTGGAACTGAAATAACGAAAAATTAATATTTCATGTACAATTATTACGTTAGACTTACAATAATTATAATTTTAATTTTATAATCAATAAAAAAAAGTGCAATTATAGAGTACCTTATAACTGTATAAGTTATAATATATGATAGATATCAGATATGTATTTGTATAATAATATTGTATTACATTTTATATTATTTTATAGCCATTTACCACCAAATTTTTCTTTAAAATGTACCTATTATTTCAATCCCAAAAACAATAAATACATTCCTACTTATAATATAATTAAAAATCAAATTATGGTAAATAAAAATATTTCAGATTATATTATATACAATATTGTTTTTTAAGTTAATAAACATCCACAGCATAGGGCCAAAGGCGGTGTTTGTGAGGGTCTTGCGGTGAGTAAACTTTCTACTAACATTGATTATAAATACTTATAGAAATAAAGTATTTATAATCAATGCTAGCAGGGGCGTGCCTAAAAAGGGGGGGTTAATATTTTTATAAGCAAGTAATTTAAAAGTATTTATTTAATTATATAATAATTTTGGCATATAAAATATAAAATAAAATTTCGGTGGGGGGCACCCAAAAAAACCCCTAGGCACGCCCCTGAATGCTAGTAGGTACAGTCTACAATGTCTGTATAACACATCGAAATAGATAAACAATACGGGAAGCGATATAAGAAACCCTAGACGGTACAGAGCAGCAGATTTATACAACGTTCTCATTGGTTCTCGAGTTCATGATGATAAGGATACGTATACATGTTAATTAATAATTAACTATACCTACACAAATATTTTTACATATTTATTATAATAGTAATGTTTAATGTAATATTGTAATGTAATAATGTATAATGTAAGTTTAATATAATATTTTATATATTATTAAGTCTAATAATTATTACATACAAATATAAAATAATAAAACAATTAATAAATAATAATAGTATTAGTTAATACAATATAGTATAGTATTGTTCATGATCATGGAGTATTTAATTTTTTGTTTAGTCTTTATAATATAGTAAACATCAATTATAATCTATTATTTAGGTAAGTATATTGTAGGTAATATATTATAATATATAAAACATTCTGTTAAAATTATCTAATCGAATGTAACTAATGGTTTTACAATTATGTGTGCTTATTATATTATATATTAATATAGTACATAACTATTATACACATTTTAGTAAATGTGGTCAGAATATTGGCCATTGGGGTATATTATTTTAATATTTAATATAATGTTTATATTATATTATACATAATAAATAATAATATAATATCTAAAATGTGATATTAGTATATTACTATATGAGATACATGATAACAAAATCATTATATATTCACATCCATCGAGATCTAAGTCGTGATAAGAAGAGAACCAATGAGAACGTTGTTTAAATCTGCCGCTCTGTGCCGTCTAGGGTTTCTTATATCGCATACGGGAACGCGTACTCTAGTTTTTAACCTAACCGGTGGCGTATTTCCCGACCCTAGCTTGATTCAGCACCATGGGCGGAGCCAAGACCTCTAAACATTATTTTCGTATATTTTTATGGATCCTATGTGGTTTCAGCACTCCGCGCTGAATTCACATAAGGTCGGTAATTTTTTGCAAAAATGAAGTAATATATAAATAAATAGATTAACATTAATAAGTTAACTTTTTGTTAGTATAATAATAAATAATACAATAAGTCAATAATTATATATTATGTTTATTATATTTAGTTGTTAATAATAATAATAATAATAATTAAATTAAATTATATTTTTAATATTAAATAGTAAATTGTTAATTGTAAAATTAAAAAGATGAGCTAATACTCCTGCCGCACAGGATACAGGTGTGCGAATCATAGCGTTTAATTTTACTTAGAATTTGAATGCAATGATAAACCATTGCATTCGAAAAAACGATTCTGAGCGAAGTTCAGTCAGATTATAATTTTCGTTTGAACTAAAAATATCAACTTAAAACAGCTATAAAAAAAAATTGAGATTAAGGATTTTTCTAATATTTTAGTATGATGTTAAGTAATATGTAAGTATACTTCAGTAAAATTTTCAGACCCTAATACCAAAAATTGCTAATTTTATCAAACATTATATACATAAAAACGATAAATTTACGAAATATTCGAAGTCATATATTTAGTAAAAAAATTTAAAAAACGGTTCCAAAAAATGTCGGAAATGGCCATTCAAAATCATACAAATGGGGTAGTAAAGTCAGGAACAATAAAAGTAAATCAAGTTTTTTTTTGGAAGGGGAGCATTATTAACATTGGGACTGCGACATATAGACTTTAAAATAATTATTAAAAATTCAAAACATAATTACCTGTCTGTGACGACAATAATTGCTTGATAACAAGTAAATAACAAATAAACTTAATGAACAAAATAACAAAAAATATTAATACGTACTTTAGTACTGAAAAAGTAACTTAAAAAAAAATTAAAAAGTACTACAAATTGTACAACACAAATTAACAAATGTAAATTAATAAATTAACAATAAATTGTATAACACAATGTTTCACGTGAAGTGACGTGACAAAAAGTAGCGCATGCAATACTTTTATGAATCAAAAGTAGCAAGCTAGTGACACATGTAATGATATGGTAGTTCAGTGAGCGGACATGCATTTGTTTGTTTGAGTTTTATCGCGCGTCGCATGCATCTAGCTTGCATTTCGCCAGGTCACGCATCACGTCAGATGCCACGTTACTTTGGTGAGCGTCGCGCCTTAGACTTAATTGCCTGCCAATAATTTAAGTACTTCCCGTGGTTCGATTTTAAAAATTTTAAAATATTTGGCTACATTAGGAAGTTTACTTTGCATCGGTCGGAGTATATTTTACATATTTTAAATAATTATTTAATTATTAACCATAGAAAATTGAGAAATTTATACAATTTTCTACCGTTTTATTTTCATAATTAATTTGATTAATTAAAAAAAGTGCTCTGACCGATGCATAATAAATTTGTTTAAAAATTCAAATATGTTTTCATTTTTAAAATCGAACTACAGGAAGTACCTAATTTTTTGGAAGGCGTATAGCTCTAATCAGTGGCGTCGTTTGGCCAAATTTAATGGGGTAGCAAATAGTATTGAAATACTTGTATAATACGAGTATATTTGATTATATTTATTTATAATATTATATTCAACTAATTTTTAAGAAATATGGAATATATACAATACCTATTTAACAAAATCGTAGAGTATAATAATTAATAGTACACCAAAGTGGAGTTTATTTTATACGGTTAATTTTCACCAAATTTTGTTTTAGTTTCAGTATTACTGCTTTTGTCTAGATATCTATTAGTTAATTTTATTGTAATATAAATATTATACTTAATATGACATTGTATAGGTAAAAAGTACCTTTATTACTTTAAAAAAAAAAATTTTGTTGGGATTATAATCCTGTTTTTTAATATTTATTTATAGTTAAATATTATACTTATACGTATAATACAGTAATTAGTGAGGTTGTAAAAATATAATATTGCTAGTTGGCACCTTATAAAAAAAGATGGGTTAGCAGTCGCCTATGGCTCTAATTAACGTTCATAATTTGTTGAGAAATTTAGTTGACATTTGCATGCGCGTGCTGATATGTCATGGGGAAAGATAGTTCGGGGGAATTCACACATACTAAAGGCAATTACTTCTCACACACTAATACTATAACGTCAAAAAAATGTTTATTAGATAAATGTTTAAATTTTAAATTAAATTAAAAAATAATTTTAAATAATGTAATTTCAATTATTCTATGGGAAATTCAGATAAATACGACGACAAAGCGATTCTGCAGTTTCAACTTTCAACTTTAAACTTAAGGTGGTTTCGCACTATACGATTTATCAAACAGAGGTTTGAAAAAAAATTAAATTGCTGTCTTTAAATATAAGCATTCACACCACAGGGAAAAACTAAAAACTGTGTATACAGGAAAAAATTTATACGCATTAGATAAATAGGGCTGCAAGGATGAAGTAGGTGTTTTTAAGGAGTATTGTATAGGCAATATATACAATTTACGACGTTATAATTTAGTGTGTGAGAAGTAAATTGTCTTTAGTATGAGTGAATTCTCCCGAACTATCTCTCTCCATGCCATATCAGCACGCGCATGCACATGTCAACTAAATTACTCAACTAATTTATGAACGTAAATTAGAGCTATACGCCTTCCAAAAATTTAAGTACTTCCTGTGGTTCGATTTTAAAAATGAATACATATTTGAATTTTTAAACAAGTTTATTATGCATCGGTCGGAGCACTTTTTTAATTTATCAAATTAATTATGAAAATAAAACGGTAGAAAATTGTATAAATTTCTCAATTTTCTATGGTTAATAAATAATAATTAAATAATTATTTAAAATATGTAAAATATACTCCGACCCTTAGGGGCAACTAGAAACAAAATCTTGGGAGTGCTAAAATGAGAATATAATGAACATTTTGGTATATATATTAAAGAAATATCTATATCCTCTCCTCACCAAAAAATCTAATTACGCCATTGAATTCACATACGATATTATCATACAATATAATTTAATTTGAAACTATGTATGTTGAATTATAAGTTTCTAAATAAATTTAACAAGTTTCAGCAAACACCAAATATCATATAATAATTATATAAATCAGGGGTGGTTAGGCCTATCGGTAAATCGTAATTTTCTCGTTGGACCTCGTCGTATGGAACCCCTGGTGGTCATGGATGAACTATTTATATTATGTTTGAATTACATGAAATATTTATTACAATATAATTTCGAATTGTATATAGATTATACATATAGGTACATATATTATCGATTTAAGAATAAATTTAGACTTATGAAGTAATAGGTAGGTATTTAGTTATAAATCAACACAATTTTAAAAGCTTCAAAGCCAAAATTGCCAATTGTATTATACATTATAAAGAAAATACTGAAAATTTAACGAAGTTCAATATTTTCATGAAAAATTAATGTAACTACACAGTTTCAAAATTTTACTACGTATATAAAATATCTAATTAAAAACAGTAAAATAAATTTTTTTTAAAAAAAATTCTACAAGTGACTCGACATCAAAATATTAGTAAAATAAAAACTCACTAAATTCAATATTTTTGGTGTTACGTAAAACATTTAAAATCGATTTCGTTAAAATTACAGATTCCATGATTATTGTCCAATTTTTTGGTAGTTTTTCCTACCAGTGATTTTAATTTTGAGAAATTTGTAAAATGACCTAAGTAAAGTACTAACTATAGAATACTAGATAATATTCTTTACCGGAATCATAATATGCTATTCGTGATAATTAGGCCATTATTTTTAGTCGAAAATATGTTTTATACAAACTAAAGAAAAGCCACATCATGATAAAACCAATACATTTTTCGCTCTGCGATCAGGATCTAAAATAAATTGTATTTAATTGTAGTATGAAATATTAGTAAAAACGTATATAAATATAATATGGGCAAAGCGACGGCAGGAAGTGAAAATTTTTTGGTGGCCATTTAATTTGGTTCCCGGTAACATAAAATAGTCCTATTCATCCCTGATATAAATGTACAAAAGTCAAAAATGTGGTTTTGGATTATGTTTATACCATGATAAACTTATCAGAGAAAATTACATGTAATTATGATATGACAAAATGATAATGAACAAGAAGTCAATTTTTCATAATATTACTACGTATTACAATAAAAATATTTTTAAAACTGAGCTATTTTAGCTTGGGGGTGCTAATAGCACCCTCTAGCACCTCCCTAGTTGCGCCTATGACTCCGACCGATGCAAAGTAAACTTCCTAATGTAGTCAAATATTTTAAAATTTTTAAAATCGAACCACGGGAAGTACTTAAATTGTTGGCAGGCAATTAAGTCAAAATCGATTTAAATATATACAGCTTTCAATCCCCTTAAATAATATGTTTTAAATTGTAAGTATAACATTTACTATTTACACGATGCACGTTCGGATTCGGTAAAACGCAGCGTTTTTAATCGGGGCGTTATTTACATGTATTTTATTTTACCTGTAATCTTTCCGGGTGGAATTTACAATGTGGGTATAAATAATCAAAATTAATTTATTAAGCAGGAAAAATGCATAAATTTTTTTTTACAGTAGTCGCGATAACCAGCAAGTACCTTGTATTAATTATAAATTAATATTATAATTATAAATATATATATATATATAATATACCTAATAGTTAATACCTATGTATATCATATAGTTTAAAGCCCGGTTCACACGGTCAAATATTTCATCAAATATTTGCCATTTATCAAACATCAAATATTTTATGATTAATTTTAAAATATTTGATGATTCGTCAAATATTTTCAAATAAATTGATAACAATATTGATAAGAGATTTTTTTACATTTCATTTTGAAATAGCACTAATTTCACATGTACAAAACTATTACATGTTCGTTGTTTACGTATTATTATATTTAGTTTACACTTATAAAGTATACATAAGTATTAAGTACTACATACTATTTTATAAGTGTCATATATATATATGTCGCATCCACTTGGTGAAATCGTGAATTTCATGAAATTCGATCAAATCGTGTAAGTCATTTTTAAGTTCATGAAATGG
>JAIUCT010000028.1:1186973-1203626 GCA_021307375.1 Tetraneura akinire
TAGCAAAAATGTCACAAATTTTTGCGAAAAATATCTAATAACTTTGAATTGATATAACTCAGCTAATTTTGCACTTAGGAATGTGATTTAACCACCAAAATTCATGAAAAAATATGGAGAAAAATAATTAATAGTAAAAATTAGGGGTTGCCATTTAAAAAAAAAAGTTGCATTGCGCATGCGCGAAACTAATCACGGTAAAATAATTGGACAGCATAATAAACGTGCATTGTTCAATATAACGTCTAACTAAAAAAAAAAAATTCCATTACTATTGTTCCATCCAAAGATATTAAGTGTTAACAATTATCGTTTACACACTGTATATATATATATATATTTACTTATAAATAATATAATATAATATTAATATATAATATAATATAAAAATAGGTACTTTAGATAAAGTAAGACATAAGAGTGTAACATAAGTGTATAAAATAAATAGTACGTTGTATCGTGTTTGTGTTATATTATTATATATTATTATTATTAATTATAATAAAAATTAAAAAATTATATAAATATTATATATATTATAATTATATAAATTATAATTATGGAGATTTCCTCCGGAGTTTTCGATTTAATTTTAGAATACTCCTTTGTAACAGCTGTTAAATTGGACCAATCGTAAGTAATTTTGAATTTTGGATTTCAAAATATTTATTTGATAGTGTGACCATTATTTCAAACAAATATTTGATGTTTGATAAATGGCAAATATTTGATGAAATATTTGACCGTGTGAACCGGGCTTAACGTTTAAGTAAGTATTTAATATTATTACTTATATCTTCCACTCGTAATTTGTGAATGGACTAAAATGACATTTTAAAATATAATATATCTTTAGAACTTTTGGGTAATTTAACAAAAATAGTCATATACGTTATTATAATTAATAAATTAATTTTAGGAAAAATTTATTAAAATATTATCAATGGTTTTCGTAGAAATGTCAGCGTGTCCAATGCAGAATTATATTATAAGTTATAAAGATATTTTTAAAATAAATATTTATTAAATATTTATATTAACAATATAATTTTTATTAATAATAAAATATTTGTTAATTTTAATTCGGGCAATTTTTACCTCAGGTAAAAATTGCCAGTGGGTAATAAACTAATAATCGACTGTTACACTAGGCGATTATTACGCCACAGTGGGTAAAAATTTAGGAGGTACAAACTACAAAATATACTGTGACACCGGATTTGATTGATAAAATTATAGCAACCCTAGCGTATTCTCAATTACGACTGTGTTACAAAAGCGCGCCACGCTACAAACGTTACCCCTACTACTGCAAAGCAAATAAGTACCAATTAGCAAGCAAACATAATATAAAATAATCTAAATGACTCAAAACAATTTAGATACTTCTACTGGCCCGAAATGAAAAATGAAAAATGATACGAACTTGTCAACAAGTCTACTATAATACAATATACAAATATAGTTTTTCAATCGTAAAATAATTAGTATAATAATAAAACAAGTAATGTAGAAAAGTACTCTTGTTATGAATAAAATCAGTCTAATCTATGTAGAAATGTAGAATATTATGTTTATTAGTAAGTTATCAGTATTTCTTTAAAAACAAAAGTAACTAGTTAATACTGTATTAGTTGAAGAAATAAATATCACACAATAAACTATTTAAACACATTTTATTTTTAATAAGTAATACATTATATATTTTATAAAACATACATTACATTATACATTTATATATACATTGTAAAAGATAAAAAATAACATTATGTAACATTATATTAATAATATGTATTATTATATATTAATATATTATACATAATATATATTTAAAATAGGTGTATAATAATATGTTGTCAATATATTATTTTTATAATTTTTTGAATAAAATCAATTTTGTTAACTATTATCTTCAAGAACATTTATTTTATAATACTTTCTTTGAATTAATTTCTTTAGCAAAATGACACATTCGTATAAACTAAACAACACTATGAAATACATACTAAAAATAACAACTACAAAATCGAAATAGTGAGTGGACACTAATTTGATAAACCGTGTGAAGATAACCGGAAACTTCAGTCGCATGGTTGCCAGTCTCCTAGTATCTAGAATTCTAGACGATTACAGTTTCTTTTGAGTATCTTCGTGTGAGGAGGGTGTAAGAGCAATAAATATACAATGCTCATGGCTAGGAGAACAAAGGTCTATATTTTTATAGGGTGACTATTTGGGGAAATAATAAATTTGAATTATTTAAGATGTTTTTTCTAGTTAGCATAAAAATATTTTCTTTTAAATTTACGTGTAATTTTTGTTGTATAATACTATGATAACAATAAGCTGAAATAATTTTTCTAATTCTCTTAGAATTAATGAATCAGCAGGAAAAACTATTTTTAATTTTCCTATGTTGAGAAAAGAAGTAAAATTAATATTTTTTGAATAATTACGGTCTGTTTGGCTATTAGTTAACTTAACATATCAATACAAAACGTACAAACTAATTTTTGACATATATTTTTTACAATATAACCAGCAATATAGTCTAATATTTCTCCAGTATATTCTTTTAAATTTATACTGGAAAAAAAATGTAAGTATTCATCCCCCAACGCATCATCAAAACTATCATCTGTAGATTTTATAATACTTCTTTTTTGAGGGCGGAAATTCAATATATCTCCTCCTGAATCTAAAAAGAACAATTTCCAATTCTGGATGAAATTCATTTAAATAACCGTTAGGTATAAAATGTGAACTGTATAAATAGTTGTACTGGTTGGGTAGATATTCAATTTTTTCGTTTCATCATATGTAACCATTTTTTTAAAAACCTCTGGCCTTTTTAGAGGAAATCTAAAATTATAAAGTACGATTTATTAAAAACTAAAAGACGAGATATTTTGTTTTAAAATTAATAGCAAATGTTTGCACTTACCGATGAAAATGTACCTACTCGTATACCGGCAATACCGCTTCTTTTTTTATTTCTATTAGCACACCCGTATGCTGAACAAGAAATTACCAATATTCAATAGGTATCAGTGGCGTATTTACAATTTTTTTTTTGGGGTGGGGGATGTCATTTCGTAATGAAATAATTTATAAATCAGTAGGTATAAAATACTTAAACTCAATTTATCCTGTTTTTATATTGACTAGTTTAACAATAATTAAAATTAAAAATCACAAATTTATATTATAAATTCTAGTTTTTTTTTTTTGCCAATTCATTAATAACTTCATCGATTTGTTAATCTCGGTGAATCGATTAGTGTAATATCGTAATATTACAAATTATATAATTATTTATTGTTTATTACTTATTATACGAGGTGTCAATAATAACAATATTATATTATAATTATAACAATAGACTAGCGAATATTACAAAGTTCTCTAGCAAAAAAAAAAATAAAACTAAAATAATTTTATTTTTTATTGGTGTACGCTCACCGTAGTCGTATAATTTGTTTATAATCGATATAATAAATTGTATCTAATTAATAAAACTATTAAAGTACTCGTATATACCTACTACGTAATACGTTTATAATATAAAAATAATATTATATTAGTATAATAATAATTTTTTGTGGTATAATATCTATAAATTGTAATTCATTAATATACCTAATACAAATACTATACAATATTGAATTTAATATACCGATTGAATTAATGCGTATTGCGTAGGTGACAAATAATTTAAATATAATTCAAAATAAGTTGGTTTCAATTGACTTCGTAAAATAATAATCCAAAGTTTTTTTTATTCCTCCATTTTAATATATTTCACTTTGTTTTGTTTAAATACGCAAGTATTTATAATATATATTTTTAATATATTATTTTTAATAACATGGATAAACTAATTTTTAATAGGTAATAATAATATTTTAACCCTTCTATTGATGGATGAAGATGAGATTAATAGATAATTTGGATTCGACAAATCATATAGAATGTTATTTTTTCTACTTCCTGTACTAATATTTCGTCTTCCAACGGCAAAAATAACATTTTTACCACTGTGTCGTCGTGATGTGTCGCCGGCCTACTGGCCTACTGCTCCCAGAGCAGTAGTGTCGTCGGTCGCGACGACCCAAAGTTGAGACATCGCGACCTGTCGCGTCTTGCAGACCAGACAATACAATTTCGACAAAAGCAGTGGGCGACGACATGTCGCGCCTTGGAGATCGTAGCTTTAGTCGTAACCGTAAATACTAACTACTATAATATAAATTAAATATATATAAATATATAAAATCAAAATACGTTGTGTCTTTTGTGTCATTCCTCATTCGGTCACGAATAACATAATATACAGATAAAATTTGATAATCAAGAAATAGATTAATAATAATAAAAATGATTAGTAACCTTTTGGCTACCTTCACATGAACGCGCATACACGCGCGTCGACCGCGATAAACGCGGGTATGACCGTTCAGATGGTTGCGGGTCACGCGCGTTGCCCGCGGGAAAAAACTATATTACTAATATACAGAATAGTAATATACCTTGTAAAGTTCAGACAGTCATCAAGAATGGATATAAATACGCGCGAATAACCAACGCGCGTGTACGCGCGTCCATGTGAAGGTAGCCTTTTTCTACGAATTTATTAATTGCTCGTATGCCCATATTTCAACTTTTCATAGCCGAAAACCCTAATATTATCGTACATTAGTTTTATATAAATATAAATAAATAAAATCGAACAAAAATAATACTCAATTAAATGTTAATTTTTTTTTTATTTATTATAATTTACAAAATAAATCTAATAATATTATATTATTGACATATTTAAAATTTAAGGACTCCAGGTCCAGACGCCTTTAAAAACCCCCCAAACTAGGAAACAATGTTTAATATTATAATTTGTTTTATACATAGATAAAGGTTCAGTGGAGGATTTAGAGAGGAGAGTTAGGACACGTGCCTCTTCTGTTGAAAGACGACAGAAAAATATTTGGTTCTATTTATTTTAAAAATGTTTTTTGAATTAAATTTTTTCAGATACTTACTTTAATTTTAATAATTATTGTAATTTTATATTAAATTATATTTTGTTTATTAATTTGAAAAATATATAATAAAAAAATATAAATTGTTAATGTACTCCCTTTATTTATTAATAAATCGCTAGATAAGTTAGTAGGTAGGTCTAATTGCAAATACTAAATTTAAATTATATATATATTAAATAGCTAAACCCATGCACCTCGTAGCCTGTTAAAAATCCTACTTTATGTGTTTCAATTTCAAACTTTGTGTTAAATTCGTTACCTGTGATTATGCTGGCAGTATATTTCTTATACGTAAAGATAGATTGGGATGCATGGCAACAGTACATCCTCGGCTCCTCGCCTTAAAACTTTCCGTTTAAAATTGTTGCTTCGGTAATGTTGTTCATCAACTTTTTTATTAAGAAACTGGTACCGTTGCAGAGTCCTGATGGATTGATGTTTTGTTGAAGAACATTGATGGGCTCACCAAATTTCAATGTTAGGACGTGCGGTGGCATGCCTGGTAAATCAAGTGAATTTAATAATTCAGTTGGATAATTAACAACTTCCGTCATGATTTCTCTAAAAATTTAATTTAAAGAAATTAATTATTATTTAGTAAAAGTAAGTAGTAGTAGTAATGAAATAGTATTAAAATAATGATAAATTGATAACAAATAAATATTTGGCGGTATTTTCAAATAAACCAATCATAACACAGGTGCCGGCTCATAAGCAGAATGCTTATATGCAGCCGGGTTTTTGCCTACAAAAGTAAAACATAAGGACGAGTGTGTGTCGTGTTTGGTATCATTCCGATGAACGATTAAAGGTCGGGACTCGCGACACACATTACCGCACGGTACCCGGATCCGTAAGTTTGACGAGTGTTGATCATTACTCGGTGGAAGAATTGCATAATGTTAACTAGATACAATAGTTCAAACATCACCGTATCATGGCCGAGCGTCCTCTCCGCACTGATACCGAACCGAGCGTGATTTAAAAATTTCAATTTTGACGTTGACGGTGCGGTCTACAGTAGGGCTGGACCGAGCAATAAATTACCCCTGGCAGATAAAGATTTTGCGCCCCTCCCTCTAGAATTGAGATCTATCTGTTTATTAATTAGTTACTTAAAATTACAAATAAATTAAAAAAAAAAAAAACGACTAAATGTGAGTTTAATTATAATTTATTTATTCAATTTTTATTTTAAAAAGGTATAATCTACTAAAACTATTTATTGTTACATAAATCCAAATTTATACAAAATTATAATAAAGTTTCAATGTAAATGTTTCATTATATAATATTAACACTTCTGGCTTTATTGTTAGAATATTCTAACTTATTCTAACTGATTTAATCTTCAAGAATATTGTATCATACTAATGGATATGCGGAGTGATGGGTTCTTAAAAGCGGGATATCTCGCGCACTGAGTTAATGGAGACATGTCTCACTAATATATTTATATCATAATTCATAAATTTATAAATGTACATACATTGTAATATCAAACACAACTTCAAGAAGAAAATTTTATAGAATTTACTTCTTCACAATTAATGGTCACGAAGTAAAAATATGCAAAACCATGTTTTTACAAACGTTTGCCATATCTGAAAAAGTTGTTAGCAATGTTTGTAATAAACTTGAGATAATGAGAATTCGCCAGTAGTTATAAGTGAGGACAACACAACAACAGACCACATACTATTCCTAGTGAAGTTAAAAGTTATATAAAAGAACATATTTCTATCATTCCAGTGGTTGACTCACATTATACTAGAAACAAGACTGACAAAAAATACCTAGAAGCTGATTTAACTGTATCAAAAATGCATAGGTTATATCTAGAGTGGATTAAAGATAAGTCAGTTGGTAATTTAACAAAAAATGCGACATTTAGGCAATATACAGATGTGTTTAATGAATTCAACATTAGCTTTTTCAAACCTAAAAAAGATCTTTGTGAAAAATGTGAGAAATACAAGCTAGCCGAATCTAAAGAAAAAGAACAACAG
Organism: Tetraneura akinire; assembly: GCA_021307375.1. Taxonomy (NCBI): domain Eukaryota; kingdom Metazoa; phylum Arthropoda; class Insecta; order Hemiptera; family Aphididae; genus Tetraneura; species Tetraneura akinire. The sequence continues at coordinate 1,194,025 of JAIUCT010000028.1, forward strand.
CAAATACAATATGATGAACATCTATTAAATAAAAATGTAGCTAGACAGATGAAAAATGTTGATAAAGAGAGAGCAGCTATTGATTCAGAATTTTGTGTTGCAGTTTTTGATTTGGAAAAAGTCTTAACAACACCACAAGGTGAAACAAGTAAATTTTACTATAAAAGAAAGTTTGCTATTTATAATTTTACTATATACGATATGGGTAAAAAAGAAGGTTATTGTTTTATGTGGAATGAAATTGAGGGAAAAAGAGGTGCCAATGAAATCGCTACATGCTTGTTTAAATTTCTACAACAAAAGAAGGAAAATGGTATTAAAGAGTTTTCCTTCTACTCTGATAATTGTGGTGGACAAAACCGTAATCGATTTGTGTTTGCAATGTGGAAATATGCTGCACATAATCTTAAAATAATAATTAAACACAGATTTTTGAAAAAAGGGCATACCCAAAACGAGGGCGATAGTATGCATGCAATGATCGAAAAGATCAAAAAAGGAAAAACAGTTTATATACCATCACTACCATCGCAATGGGTCACTTTAGTTCAATGTGCCAAAGTTAAAGGTACTCCTTATAAAGTAAATGAAATTTCAAATAAAGATTTCTTAGACTTTAAGCCTATAGTAAATAATAAAGAATATAATTGGAAATTAGATATAAATGGACTACAAATGAAATGGAGCAATATCAAAGAAATATCGGTAGCATTTGATTGCCCATTTAAACTTGGTATAAAATATAATTTAAATACACTCGATGAAGATATTTTAACTATAAATATTAAAAAAAGAAACAGCCTAGATCGACATCAAAGACATATTAAACCAGTAAGAGCGTATGATCAAAATTTACCAATTGAAAAAAATAAATTTAACGATATATTATCATTGTGCAACATGGGGCTCATACCGGCTAAGCACCATGATTTTTATAAATCACTTTTATCTAAATAATATTATAATAAGTTTTATTTGTTTTTATTTCGTAAATTTGTTATTGTAAAATAAAAAAAATAACTATAATTACGTAGTACTATAGGTAAATAGTATGTAAAATATAATTTAATATATATATTAGTTTGTATTGTTGTATACTATTGTTTCAAAGTCCCTTCCAAAGAAAACAAAGTTAACAGGAGATGCGACAATTTTTTAAATATATTTTTCATCTAAAACAGTTTTAACTTGAGTTACGACTTTTTTCAAAAGGTCGTATCTCAATAAAGTAAGTGAAAACTAATGAAAATGTAAGAAAACTAATAAGAGTATTTAAATGTGTTCTTATGTAATGATAATAGCGAAAACAGATCGAGAAAAAATTAAAAAACCCCGAATTAGAATTGGGATTCAAACTTTAAAAGTATTATCCTACATAATGACAAAAATTGAGTTACGACCTTTTTCGCCGCGGATATCGCGCTGTAGTCATTATTATTTATAATTATAAACTATCTATATATACTCTGTTCCAAAAGAGAAGAAACGGGTTCTGCGCATTGCGAATGACGGCCGATCATTTCCGATCATTGCCGACGATGTATACACCGTAATTAAAATACGGCACACAATAGCCGTGTACACTTGCACGGTTATCAGATGATAGGTTATACGTATATTCGCCAAGTGTCATAGATGTCAACAATCCAAGCGCGCCGTATAATGGTTTTTAACGATGCAGCTGGGTGTCAGAGGTCGCTGGTGAGCATACGTGCATTTATCGGAGTAGGTGGGGAATGCGCGCCGCCGAACGAAAACGGGTCACCGCTTCGTGTCTTCTCTTTTGGAACAAAGGATAGTTAACTATAATCAACTAAAACTATAATGTAGTATAAGAGTATAACGTATAAGTATGTTATATAAAAATATATTCTACTCATGGTAGGGTAAACAATACATAATATAGTTATTGGACAACATTTATATTAACAATTAAAAATTCCCAAGTATTAAAAAACTATGAATTATTTTAATTATAATAATATACATATTTTTTTAGCCAATTTGAAAAAAAATAGTGATTTATTAAATAATGAATATATTTTTTACACAATTATATATTATGTTAAATTACCTATTTATTTTTTCTTAATTCTTACAAGTAGAAGTTTCGACTGTTTGGTGACATTTGCTTCAGCATTCAATTTTAATTTTAAAACATATATACATCGATCAAATACTGTTATTTGTTTTGTAACTTTCAATAGAATATTGATTGAAAATTCCAGTTTATTATAAATACTATTATGTTATCTTTATATTAATTTGACAAATTTTAATATGGTTATCTCCATCACTGGCCATAATTATAAATTACGTACAAATTATTAAAATATACAACGTATTAAATAGCGTACAACTCCAGAATAAGTTGTTATACTATTTGACTAATGCACAACAGGCATTTAGCAAAATGCCTAGCCATTTAGTAAAATGACTAGGCATTTGGTCAATTGACTAGGCAAATAGTAAAATTGTATTCGAAATACATTTTTTTACTATTTGCCTAGGCATTTAACAAAATGTCTGATTTGACTATTTGCCTACGACGTAAAATATATATATACCCGCCGCGGAATAAGATCATGACTAGTGGCGCATTCAAAACAACTTCCTCCACCGCACCGCATGACCATGCGGCCGCTCACACTTTTACATAGGGTACGCTCAAGCGAAAACAGAGTCGTTATGTGTTTAAAACAATACAATACAACTGCAGTTGATATTTGAAACAGCGCTGTATAATCGTTACATTTCTTCGGGAGCATAGGCGTAATTACGGGAGTGCACGGGGGTGCAAGTGCACCCCCTGTAATAATCTGGTAGGTGCAAATTTATTGAATTGAACCCCCTCTAATTATTTTACACTAGTTATAATATTTTTAGTAAATATTGGTTTTTAATTTTTTTCAATAACTTGTTTTTGAATTTTGATAATAGTGTCACAGAAACGAGTGGATCTTCGCAGGAAAAATACCTATTATTCCAATATATTTTACGCATGCGCATACATCAATAATTCTCATCACGGTTATCATCACTTAATTATATTATGTTATCATTACCGCCAAAATTTAAATTATATCTAATAAAATATATTATGACACCAAAGTCTTATTATTTCTAATATTTTTGTTTCTTCTATAGAAATATTAAAATCATATATTCACAATATGACAACCTATAAAGCTTAAAGAAGTTGATAAATAACTTAAAAATGAAATTAAAAATCTCGTAATACACAGTTTCAATGAGTGGTTGGTGTTGTAGTTGGCTTTTTATATTTTGCCACACCTAATAAAACATACTTCGGCGCCACTGCAACTGATATTATAGATTTTTAGGATTTGCTGAGTTAAAATTAGTTAATTCACAATATTAACTTCTAATATTATGCTACTTATTTAAGTATATAGACTAAAACAGTATATAGTATAATTATAATATATATGCAATAATTTTAGATTTTTATAATAAAATCTATTATTTAGTCTAAAAGATTTATTTTATATATTTTTTTAACAATAAATTACAATATATTCGTATTATTTATAACAAAATTAATCATTATGAATTCTAAAGTTCAGTGTATTTATTTATTTAATAAGAATACAAGTGACGTATTATAATATAATAATTAATAAGAATGTATATACTAATAAGATACAATTCAAATTTTTAATGACTATAATTTTTAAAATATTATTTATTTGTTTTAATTATATTAGGTACTTTGATTTTTAAATAATTACTATAAAAGTATGAATTAAAAAATTAATAAATTATCCTTATGTCTTATAATATCTTATATTATGACTAGCTGTCCTTGGATACAGGTTCGCGTGAAAAGCTTTACCACCACCATAGCTGCCAGTGGAATACTGGTGAGGGTAAAAGCTTTACCACCACCATAGTGTTCGGGTACATTTAGTCCGACGGAAGTAGCTATTTATCGGATATAATTTAATCATTACCTAACCAGTAGCCGAGGAACCAAATCTTTACCACCACCATAGTTATGCCAGTGGAATACTGGTGTGGGTGAAAAGCTTTACCACCACCATAGCTTTTCCGCCACCATAGTTTTCGGGTACATACTACATTGAGCCCGGCGGAAGTAGATCTTTATCGGATATAATGATTAAGGTATTTTATCCGCCTCCGGCGGAGTGAAGGGCGTTCGCAATCTAGTGGTCCTATTTACACTCTCTTCGGGTGAACAGTCTTTGACTGATCACGGTAGTCCCGCCACGCGAAGTACGCCTTCGGCGCACTCACTTACCCCGGTCGGGTTTCAGTGGAATACAGAAAATTCGCGTGAAAAGTTTTACCACCACCATAGCCGCCAGTGTAATACCGGTAGCACCCGTACTATATTTTTTAACCGTAACAACGTATGCGTTCGAACAATTATCGTATAATATAAGCCAACGACCACGATTTGTATATAAATCATACGTATAATTTTACAGAGTCGAGAATCGATACGTAGAAATATAATCGGTGACATATCGATATAGTGTATAACAATTAATATAAGTATTTAGATACGGTAAAAAAAAACGGAGTATATAATATCAAGGGTATAATAAACGATTAAACATGTTAAATCAAAATATAAGTATTTTAATGTAAAAAAAAAAATAATAACTCGTAATAATATATATAATTATTTATTGCGGTCGAAATCGGGCGGCGATAATATAATTCCGTCGGTAATACGGTCGCGTAACGGGCATACGCGGACGGTTCGGACGCCCGGCGTTCAATGCTCACGCGCGTATAGGAGAGCGCCGGAAGATTAACGAAAAAAAAAAAATCAATGCAAAAAACCGAACGCGCTCCGTCGCCGACAGATCGGGATTCGAACCCGGTTAAGGTTGGGTAATTTAACCGGGGCGGCGGCCGTGCTAACCGCCGTAAGGAAACCTGCCTAACCGGTCCCTAACCTAACGCCTAATTCCTACCTATCGAGTGCGCCACGGTGGCTGCTTGAATAATCGTCGAAATTCGGTGTATTTAAAGTGTTTCGCGATATCGAAAAATCCGCGAGTTACGGCGAAATATCGATCGTAACGGTCGGAAACCCGACCGCGAACGGTCCGAAAACCGTTTTCGACGTTTTTAAAATAAAAAATACAGTAGAAAAAGCGATCGGGCAGCGAAAAACGACTCGGTTACGTTACGGCGATCGACGGCGGCGCGAAAAAAACGACGGCTACGCGAGAAATACGAACGGAAAAAAATATGTTACCGTCGTAAATCGCGGGGAAAGGGTATCGGGCAGTCAGGGATAAAAAGGACGGGAGAAAACGTAAAATAAAAATACGGCGCGAAACGTTCAATGGCGGAGAGAGAGAGGCGGTACGACGGACCGTTTTCGGACGTTAATAGGAGAAACGGCGGTCAGTTATCGCGTCGAACATTACCGCGCGAAACGTCGTTATCAGGAGAGGCGGTCCCGACGGCGGGCGTTCGTCCGAGAGCGCCGAAAATCGCATATATTTTTTTCATATTGTATATAGAAAATATAGAATGCAGTGTTGACGACCAAAAATTATTTGGAAGTATTTATATTAAATAACCAATGGGATTTGCCGATTTGGGTAGAATAACAAATATATATGATTTCTATTATCATTATAACTATATATTTATATACGTTTACTCTTAAAAAATATAGTAACCACTAACCACTATAATATAATATTGTAATTATTGCAGTTTTATTTATTTAATTTTTTTTTATTTCATACCATTAAAGTGTACATTTTTTACAGTGTATAACAATTATTTTTATTTAAAATATCACCACCATAATATGTGACTCAAATCTGTGAATTAATTAATGTTTTGAAATTTGATTGACATATTTTTGTATGTTTTTTAAAAGTTTTATTGTGATAATAAATATAACATAGTGTACGTATATTATATTGTAACAAATTATTAAATGTTTTATCAAAAAAAAAAAAAAAAATAGAAAATTTTAAATTTATATAATTGTAATTATTTATTCATTCTTTGTATATTAAATCCTGTAATAATTTTGTCATTAGTAGGAATTTATAATATTTATTAATATTATCAAAAAATATAGTGACATCTATCTATAATATTGTCATTATTGTTGTTTTACATTTTTCTTTTTTTTCTGTATATTATTATGTAGGTAACTGTGTTGTAATTTTTAATAGCAACTCTATAATATGTGATTTAAACCGTATTAATAATCACAACACGAATAAAATAAATGTAATGTAATGTTTAACCTTGTTTCAATCACACACACACGTATATATACAAATAAATGTAAACTATAAAAATTGTGTAATTGTGTATTTTTTCTTCGTCTATTATATCCCGTACTATATTTTTAACTGTAACATCTTATACATTCAAACAATTATCGTATATAATATAATTCAACTGCCATAATATGTATATAAAATCAAATATACAATTGTACAGTCAGGAATCTATTGAAATATAAATATAATGAAAATAAAAAATATAATGAAACGTTAAAAATCATTAAAACCAATAATATAAAAAAAAAGATTGATTATATATAAAGGGTGTCATATTATAATAAATAATATAATAATATAATATATTGACGGTTGATATCCAGCGGCGATTATATTATATATTTTCATTAGTAATAACCGGCGATTAATGCGCATGCGCGTATAGGAGAGCGCCGGAAAATCAACGAAAAAAAAGAAGCAAAAAAAACCGATCACGACGGTCCGTCGCCGACGGATCGGGATTCGAACCCGGGTGATTTTGGGTAATCTAACCGGGGCGGCGGCCGTGTTAATCGCCGTAAGGAAACCTGCCTAACCGGTCCCTAACCTAACGCCTAATTCCTACCTATCGAGTGCGCCACGGTGGCCGCTTGAATAATCGTCGAAAATCGGTGTATTTAAAGTGTTTCGCGATATCGAAATATCCGCGAGTTGCGGCGAAATATCGATCGTAACGGTCGGAAACCCGACCGCGAACGGTCCGAAAACCGTTTTCGAATTTTTAAAATAAAAAATACAGTAGAAAAAGCGATCGGGCAGCGAAAAACGACTCGGTTACAGTACGGCGATCGACGGCGGCGCGAAAAAAACGACCGCGACGCGAGTAATACGAACGGAAAAAAATACGTTTCCGTCGTAAATGGCGGGGAAAGGGTGTCGGGCAGTCGACTAATTTTAAAACGCGAAAAAACGAACGTCCGATCGTCGTCGAGGGATAAAAAGGACGGGAGAAAACGTAAAATAATAATACGGCGCGAAACGTTCAACGGCGGAGAGAGAGTGGCGGTCCGACGCACCGTTTTCGGACGCTTATCGAAGAAACGGCGGTCGGTTATCCCGAATAATTTACCGCGCGAAATCGAACGCGGTTATCAGCGTTGTCCGAAAACGTTATCTCGCAAACATAGAAAACGGGCAAAATCGCATGGAGAGTAAAAGTTAGCAAATAACGAAAACGGCCGATATAAAAAAAGGTTTCGCGTAAAAAATTACGACACCGATTTTAATAGAAAGAGGAGGAAAAGTTGACCGCGAAACGTGGAAATTAGGAAGACGTACGACTCGCCCGAGAATTTATACAATAAAAATAAGGAAAAAAAGGTTTGGAAGAAAAGACACTGATAACTTTTATTTTATAATAGTAGATTTTCATAGTAAACATTATCAATTAAATAATTGAGTGATAAGAATTATTGATGTATGCGCATGTGTAATATATATTGGAATAATAGGTATTTTTCCTGCGAAGATCCACTCGTTCACAGAATATCAGAATTTATCATTGAGATAAAATTATCTTTGATAATGGTCACAACTGTGGTATAGTTGTGTAACCATTGTGAACGCAGAACCTAATCACGCATGTTTACATGGTATCTGTGGTATAAGTGAAGGTGATTATAATAGCTTATCATTATTATAATATAATTATATTTCTTTGGGCAGGGTAAGTGACTTCGTAAATACTCGTAGCTTAATTTGTCATTATAATTTTTTATTCGATAATATTTTGCACCCCCTGAAATTTTACGGAATTACGCCTATGTTCGGGAGAACCAATTAAAAACCGGCTGCGCAAAACGGACGCAAAATGGTCCACCACCCAGTCATGATCTTATTCCGTGGCGGGTATATATACATATATATATATATATATATTATCCGTTGAGCCGTGGTGTTCTTTACCTTGTTCAGGATAAGGTTGAACCGTTTTCTCGCACACAGGCCGACTTACAACGACGTCCTTCACCGTCGTCGGTGCCGTCTGATGTATACAAAGTCATAGAGACAATAATAAGATAACAAAATAATTAGCACAAAATAAAAATAATAATAAATTTACAATAAATTTATAAAAATATTTGCACACGATTATAATCGTTTATTCGTTTGTGTAAATGTAGTACAATAAAAATTATTTATGCGGTTATTTTTGCGTATTCACGCTTATCGGCAACCCACACCATGATATAATATTTGGAAAGTGGTAACCAATAACATAGCGCTTAGCAACTGTATATTAGGTATACAATTGTATAAAATCAATGCATATTTTCTTATGTCCTGATGAATAATTTACATAATAGTCAATATTACTCTAAAAATTATACAACTCTATTAGAGAAAAAAAAGAATAAATCTCATTAACAGATTACCGCAATGCATGTGCAGTGGCGTAGCCAGGGGAGGGTTTAAGGGTTCAAACCCCTCCCTTTGATTTTTTTATATATATATACATGTATGTATATATGTATAAATTATAACTTAGAATTTATACATAAATAAAAATTTTGAAATACTGAAATATTTTGAATTTGTCCACTGGTAGATAATAGGTAGGTACGTAATTAATTGGATAACAAGTAATGACATTATGACATGTATGTGACGGATCTAGAATTTTTTCACGAAGGGGATAAACAAATATTTTGGGTAGTAACAGTGTTTTCAGATATAAAAACAAAAAAACAAAAAGAAAAAACTAAATATTATATCAACTTTAAACAGCTTTAAAAAAAAATTGAGACTAGAGATTTTTCTAATATTTTGACATAATGTTAAGTAATATGAATATATACAGTATATACAGTAAAATTTTCAAACCTTAATGCCCAAAATTGTCAATTTTATCAAACATTATATACATAAAAACGAGAATTTTACGAAAAATTCAAAGTCTTATATTTTGTAGAAAATTTAACCAAACGGTTTCAAAATGTTATTCCATATACATAGTACCTATATGAACTCCCAAAAAAAATTCAAGTCTCTAACTTCAAAATTGCCCGAGTTATCGTGAAATATTAAAATTGAATTCATCAAAATTTAAGTTTTCGTAAAAAATACCGTTTTTTCTACCTTTTAGGGTCAATTTTGAGAAATTTGAAAAATGACCTACATAAAGTACCAACTACATCCATTTTCCAACCGGAAACATATGCTATTCGTGAAAAACGGATATAAAATCGGAGTAGTAAAAGTGTTTTCAGACATAAAAAAAAAAAATAAAAAATAGACACACATCATTGTAAAACCAATACATTCTTCGCTTCGCTTTGAATCTTAAAAATA
>JAIUCT010000028.1:1208626-1243115 GCA_021307375.1 Tetraneura akinire
GGACCGTAATAATCCGGAATATATATTTCTGGAAATTATTAAAAAAAACATTAGTTCTCAAAATACGCTTTATATTTCGTAAAGTTCAGCAATTAAACCACAACACAATAAGGTACTTGTCGGTTATCGCTACTACCGTAATCAAACCTAGCATAATCGACTAAACTTTTTGCACTTTTTTCAAATATTTAAATTTATTTTGCGCATTTATCCTACATAATAAATCAATTTTGGTTATTTATACCCATATAATACTCATATAATGGGTACCAATCATGGAGTAAATATCCAAAGGTCTCGCGAAGCGATGTTTTAGGTGACACGAAACCACTGCCTATCCTCACCAGTATCAGGTCTATGAGGTAGGTACTTCGTAGTCCCTTGGGGCGTAGCCTTATCTTTACGAAATGTGCTAGCGACGCTTGAGGAAGTGAGCGAATTCGGCGGGCGTAGCGAGTGATCCTTCCACTTGAAAAGAACTTTGCAATTTTTTTTGTATATCTTAAGTATATCAATTAAATAATAAAAATTGATTTATTGTGTAGAAAAAATGCGCAAAATAAATTTAAATATATAAAATAAGTGCAAAAAGTTTAGTTGATAATGCTAGGTTCGATTACGGTAATCGCGATAACCGATAAGTACTCACAATAAGATAATACAAAATATAATTTTTTAATAAATAATGATGGTTTAGGAACCAATTTATCTTTTATATTATAATATTATCTTTTAAATTCGAATTTTACGGTCAAGAATATTACGATCCGGATTATTACATTCCGGAATATTATAATTCAGATTATTATATTCCGGAATATTACGATCCATATATTACTTTCCGGAATATTACGATCAGGAAAATTCATTATTATACCACTTAGGTGTTAGGTGGAATATCAATGCGGTCAACCATGTTGATTATGTTTCTTTTTATCTCGTAAGATATAATGAAAACGTTATAATCAATCTGAATAATAACATAAAAATAATACTGGAGAAGTGGAGAATGAATAACAATGATAATAATTATTAAATTTACAATTATTTTATCAACTAAATGTTTCACTCACTAAGTCTCATGATCAATTATCAATTGTGATATAAGGGAAATTATGATACTACCAAATTACAATTACCAATTAAATATTTATTTAAATTGTCAAGTTTTTTTCGAGTACTATGTAGATAATTTAAAATAATATAAAAGCCATTAAATGTCTGTTATGTAATAAAAAACCAATTATTTAAATCATTAAAAATAAAATAAAAGAAGAGATGATAATTGGTGTGGACAGGAAAAAGGTGTAAAGAGGATAGTATTGAATTTTGATTAAAATTTCAATGCAATGATAAATCATCGTATTTAAAAAACGATTCTGAGCGAAATTCAATCAAATATTAATATTGATTAAAATGTTTACATTTGTATTAGAAATTTTAAACACATAAATATTAAATTATACTTAAATTTTAACGTAATATTTCCAAAATTTATTATTTCTATAAAGGACCTTGTGAACATGTAAAAAAATTTTCAATATTGCCGAAGTTATAGTAAAATATTGAATGATTTCTGATTCTGAATTATTTCCGATCGAAAAAGTATTTACAGACATACAAAAAAACACACACATTATTGTAAAACTACTAGAAGTTACCTCGTTAAAGAAACTAAATTTTATAAATGCAAAATATCAACATGAACATCGTACTTTATACAACTTCATAAATATTGAATACTTTTCATGAGACAAAGGATAACCTAATAAACTGCGCCTGAATCGTCGAATCTGAATGATCAACTAAAGACTGACACTTCGACAATATTTTATAATAAGTCGTCATTTTCACAGGGAAATGTATCATTAATTTTGTGAAAACGCAGGTTATAGTTTATCATAATACGTTATATGAAACATATTCTACATAATGTCCAATAAAACACATTTGGTCAATTTTTTATTAAATGTGATCACATTGTTTTGCCACCGACAAAATGGCCGACTAATTTTTATTTTCCCTGGACTACCCATGTAAATTCTTATTAATATCCAGTCTGACTTTAGCTCACAGTAAAAAGAATAATGAATAACGTTATCGAAACTAAAATACTTAAAGGAATATATAAAATAACGTTTAGGTAACTCGTACTTCGATAACTCTTAGGTAAATTTCTAGTAGTCTAGTCTCTCTCAGGAGCGAGCCAAGGGGATGGTTTTGGTGGTTCAAAACACACCCAAATTGACTGGCTTATTTTTTTTTAACTTAATATTTTTTTAAAAATAATTATAAATGAATTATATAAAAAAGTGAATAATTTTGTATTTATATACGTACTTTTAGTTATAATTATTTTTTTCTCCTTGATGGGATTTTTAAGTTAAAACTAACCTCAATATGATATCCTAGGTATGCCTATGGTACAATGTTCATAATTCAAAATAATAAACAATACAAAATATTACAAAAAGTAAATATAATTTTATAATGAATTATAAAAAATAAAGTACACATTAGATAATAAAGTCTGAATATTCTTTTCCATTTAAAAATATTAATATTAATAATAATTAATAATTAAATATAATTATATTTAATAAAAAATAATATAGTTACTGTAGTGACATTGATATTATGTTGTTACTGAGATGGTACATATGAATATGTATGTGTATTGTAGCTACTAAATATTGATAAAATGTACATAACAAATGAGAGGATCACGCACATGCGAAACGCGACAATAAAAAAGATTTCAATGTATTTCTTTGAGTAATACAAAGACGTTGCATAATATGAAACAAGCGCAGAAATGTGAAATGAATTTCTTTGTTTTTATTCAACATACAATGAACGAATATTTAAATTTTTATACTTGAAATTCGCGAAAGAACAATAAAATATAAACACTAATTATAAACGAACGTGAACAGCGAACAACAACAAAATCATGAGACGCGAACATGGACATGGACCATGATATAGAGATATACGTAATATGAATAATACAATATTATATTAGGTAGGTATATACAGTAATACAGATATCTGTAAACAGATGATTATATGCAGTGTAGCCACTATCTATTAGCGGCTACGCTATTTACAATTGCAATGTTTCCAAAGAAGATAAACATTAATCAAGATGGTAACCTCTTTTAAGTTTGTAAAATTTAGATATTTTAATAAATTATTATGGAAATATTTTTAGATTTTAGTATAATATTTAAATGACATTTCACTTAAAAAAAAAAAAAAAGAAAAAATAGAGTTCAAATATCATATTTATGGTAAATATTAAAAGTATATTGATGAGTTTTTTTTGGTGGGGGGAGGGAAGCAACAACTGTCCCGTTTTTTTATTTTATTAATATGGTCACCCTACACTAAACAAAAAAAAATATCTTTTAAAGAAAATTTGCAACACTGAATATTTGTTGGTTATGTTGAAATGTTGAATGTTTTGTTTTAGCCGTATTGAGATGTTTTTCAGTAAAAATACTGCTACAGATAATTCATAGCAATTTTATATTTTTTAATTTAGTGTAAGTAAACAAACATTTGGTTTTGTTCATGAAAATTAAGAGGACAGTTTTTATAGGGTAAATGTAGAGTAAAAGGTTAATTACAATAAAAAAAAAAATAAATTTGGAAATTAGAATATATGTTTCACATTTAATCTTCTTATATTACTATTAAGTTCTGTCTATGGTTTTATAAAAATTAAAAAGAAATTTCTGTGATATAAACTTTATTAGTTAAATCTAATTCACATTCTTGTGTATAAGACAGTGATCTAATCAGTGATATTAAAATAAAAAAACCACTGCAGAACATACAAATGACATGTAAGACCGTTTGCTAAATTAATTTGAAATCTTTTATGGTAAATCACCATTTAACAAACTATATTATAATATTGTAATATTTGGTAAAATATTATTGTAAAATGAGTGTACAATAATTTAAATTTATCAATGTTGTCACTATTACGTCAGGTCGATTTTGTTTGTTTACATTTTCAGCAAACTGCGTAGTGTTCCTTTTGTATAATATATTCTGTGTTTAAACTAAATCAGTTGGCATGTTCAGATGAGATGAGAGTGAAATTCAATGCTCTGAAAATGCAAATAAAACATTTAATTTTCAGTATTTTAAAAACAAAAATGCATAATAAATTAGAAAACCAGATAGTAAGTGGATGGTTGGTTTATCGGATGATGAAATAATGATTACCTATTACTTCAATGTTCTATTTTTTTAAATTTTAAGTACGGTCTTTTGTCTTTCTACCACAGAATACTAATTCATATTTGATAAAACGAATTCAATCCATGTTATACCTGTATATGGATTAAAAGTATCCACCTTATCGAACGACCTCCTAGCTGCTACTGATGGTAGAAAAACAATTCATTTTTATCGTACCATTATCGTGCACTGAGTTTGGTCTCTTTATCTCTATAATATATTGGGAATGATTAGTTCGTACCTCGGCGGCAACCAGTTTTTGTCCACGACGGTCAGACGAACCCCACTTAAAGTCATACAATGGATCGGAATTCTGATCAAATATGCTCGACGTAACGGTCACAAGATGCTGCGCGTGCGTAAGTACTATATTGTTATTGTATTAGTCATGACTATATATTCCCCCTTACTCCTTATTTTCCTTAAGGTAACGAAATTTGTTATCTGATTAGGTGTAGCTATAAGTTTAATTTTATGTATAATTTTATTACATTGTGTAAACTACAACCAATTAAATGTAAGAGTCGTAAATATATTTAAGATTATAATTGTATTTGGACAGAATATTTAATTGCAATAGACTGTAAGCTCATAATATTTGAACCATTACTTTATTTATCATACCTCCCATCTGTCATGAAGAACGAGTCAACGTCGGTCAACTTCCGTCAGGTAAGCGCCGACGTGGGCGAAACATTGGTAGCAGAGCGTGGATAGTGACATTAGAGTGTTTCGCGCGTGGCAAGTAAGCTGTACTTGGGGGGCTTATTCTAGACATTTTATAGGTTGTAAAATATATTGTGGTAAGTAGCTACCACGATTTAAGATATACAGGTTAAACGACAGCATATAATAAGTAATGACCAGTGAAACAACTATCTGAAACAGCTGGTACTTCGAACAACTAGCGAACCGTGTGGACAACTAACAATAGGTTTTAACAACGACCACGATTTAAGATGGTTCGTGGTGGGGACCACAGACATAATAACATCTCTGGTGGGGACCACGATAATATAATATAACTATATTTTAAATTATTCCACAGGTATAATAATACAAATTACATCCATTTATCTATTTTGTGTCTACTCGTATGCCTACCTAAATTTAGCTAATAACTATGAATATAATATCCTTTAATTCATAGAAAAGAGATAAAACTATTGTAAGTTGTCCACATGGTTCGCTAGTTGTTCGAAGGCCCAGCTGTTTCAGATAGTTGTTTCAGTGGTCACATTTTGGGTTTCCGATCGCAACCTATATATCTTAAATCGTGGTAGCTACTAAGCAAAATATTTGGTTCAATATTGTTTATAACTCGGTTCCAAATAAGAAGTAACCTCGGGGACCGAGTTGTGCGCAATGGGCGTGGCTGTGCTACAAGAACCAACTTTTGGTAGCGTTTCCGACGGGAGCGACACATTAGTTTCATTTCGACAATTAACGTGAACTCATAATTTAAAATCCATTATTACATAGAACGTAGATCCGCCGCGCTGTACTGTACACCGCCATCACGTGCGCATGACACACGCATGCGGCGATCTGTACATAATATACGATAAATATAACAGAAAATGCGGTTGAGTGTAGTGGTGGAAACGGTAGGGCGTGACCTGACCGTCGCCTACGAAAACTAAGTGCCGCCGAGGTTACTTCTTATTTGGAACCGTGTACTCACTATACTAAGTGCCAAATAAGAGCGCACCGCGTTGCGCATCCAAATTAATTACGGAGCGACGTCCGGACCACCTAGCCGGGTCCATTCGCTCTGTCATTGGTCGCCGATAGTCGGTCGTATTCGCCGCCGTCGACGATGTTGCCGCCGCCAACGACGCCGCCGTGAATACAGAAAATTGAATTAACAATGCGTTACGTGTATTATACTATTATCATTAATACTATGACATTGACCAACTGGTACCTACTGTACAGCAGAGTGACACAATTATCCACCTTTTTTCCTTTATTTATGTACCTACTACTTACGTATTATAATTTTTTTTCATATGCACCTTGATATATAATATTAATATAATAATTAAAAATAATATTTAATTTTTTTTCATAAATAGGATAGGTTAAATCATAAATAACAACATTTTATAGGTCACAATTTTTTTTGTATTCTTGTACATTGTCAAAGTTACAATAATATTTACAAAAATATAGAAAAATTAAAAATTAAAAAATTTATATTACTAATCAGATAATTCAGAATCCGAAGATGTATCGCCTAATGTCATTGTTACGCGTTCTGTTTCTTCCGTCAACATAATATGGTCCACAATAAAATCGATCTTATTGAATTTTTCTTCCTCTTCTGCCGTATGTCTTATGAAATTTCTCCACATATCATTCTCATCTACTTGCTTTATACCTTCCATTAGTAGTGTTTTGACGTCACATAATTTATAGCTGGAGTTTTTTTTTTTTACGTGACCTTTTACGGAAGCCCACGCCAGTTCTATTGGATTTAACTCACAATGATAAGGAGGGAGTCTTAAAATTTTCCGGTTGTTTGTTTCCACCAGATCGTCAATTACATATTTATCAAATTGTGGTTTTATTTGTTTTACCATATCGAGTAATTCAGGGATCACCATAGGTCGATCAATTACCTGACCCTTTTCCTCCAACCATTTTATAATGTCTGCTTTTCTTGTATTTGTATTTGGAATTTTTTCTTTCTTCACAGAGTGATATGGGGCATTGTCCATTACAATGACACTGTTCTGTTTGAGTCGCGGTAAGACGTTTGTCATCCATTGGTAAAATGTGTCGCCATTCATTTCTTCGTGGTAGTCCGTGGTTTTTTTTGACTCGAAACACAAAAGATCACCTGGCACGAACCCGTCTTCCAACCCAATGTGTAAAATAATGAGCCTCTTTCCTTTGCCAGATGGATTCTGAGACCCCGTCGTGAGACCTTGCAAAAATGCATCACGTGGTGATTTAATGGTCTTGTCTACCCACGTTTTACTTGTACAGTCTCCTGCGTTGACCCATGTTTCGTCAAGGTAGTATATAGTTCGCCCTTCTTCACGATATTTACGTATATTTAGTAAATATCGTCTTCGCCACAAAACAATTTCATCCTTCTCGATGAGCGCACTATTGCGAATGCGTTTCGTATACGCGAAATCCATAAATTTCAACAGACGTCGTAAGTTCGTTTTTGATAAATCTGGCAAACTGTCGTCATCCTTAATGACTTGTAACATTTTATCCAATGTGGGTATTGTTTTATTGAACCAAAATGAATGAACATGCCTCCGTACAGTATTTAGTTGCATATCATCTAACTTATCTTTAAATGTTTGCTTGTTACGTGTTTTGGACGGAGAGGTCAAAGTTTTTTGGTGATTATATTCGCTTATTACATTTGACATTGTTCGTTGTCCGATACCAAGGTCTTTTGAAATAGAAATACGAGCTTGTCGAACTGTTATTTTCGGATTTTGCCTTAGTTGCATCTTATAGGAATTAACAATCATTATGCGTGATTATGATGAAACGGGCTGGAATAAAAATACGAAAAAACTGTTAAATAATGTATAATATACAGATAAAACTATAACAAGTGCATAATAATACGTTATAATACATTAATACATAATATTTAATGTTTACTAACCTTTCCCATAGGATTTTTCTTTAAAGGTGAAATATTTGCCATGGTGCCTATTGTATAACGTGTAAATGAAACAAAAGTAAAATCACTAAAGCAAAACAATGCGCGCAAAAAGAAATAACGTCTAACCGCATAATATCGTAAAACAGGTGTGATAATATAGTACACTCTGTATTAAGGCTAGGTTCACATGGACGCGCGTATTTAGATAATCAGTATTCCTGCACATCGTTCACATGGCGCGCGTTCACGCGCGTATACGCGCGTCGATCGCGATAATGACGCAAGTTTCTATTTTCGCGCGTACACGCGCGTGACTCCGCGTATTGAAATTCCATATATTATTATCGGACCGTTCAGTTGACACGCACGTTTCGACAACGAAACAGCGATTTATTGTGCAATTACTTATTATAAAAAATATTTTAATTATTTTATGTGTTATTAATTTATTATATTATTTATATACAATTATACATTCCAAAATAATTGAAAAAATTTTCGTCATGATCCCTAAGTTTCGGGTATAAGGTAATATATTGACTTGAAGAAAGTCTAGTTTTTAAAATTGGATGGACCCAATATTTTCTTTCTTCTTTTTGTCTTCGTCTTCTTATCCTTCGGTGGATAGCCCACAAACACACAGCATCGATCTCATCCATACTCGACGACAGTCTGAACCTCTGAACTTTACTATATCATTTTAAATATAGTTTTTGACTAGAACATTCTCGTACAACGCGCGTGACACGCAGCCATCTGAACGGTGAACGCGCGTTTTGTTGCGGTCTAACGCGCGTATACGCGCGTCCATGTGAACCTAGCCTAACAGTTGACCCTGCCGCCGAAGGAACATGCTGCAGTAGCGCTCCCTGACATGCGCGAATTTCGACCGGTTTTCGTCCGCCGCCCGGTGCGCTCTTATTTAGCACTTAGTATACTCATGACGAAATTTATTTTGTCATGGTATTAGTGTACCGACCGCGCATAAAATAATACGCACAGGGCACAGCACATTACATTTTAAATTATGTGTTCATTTCAGCTGTCGATACCACAGAATAGATTAAATCAGAAAGGACACTTCGATGTAAACAAAAAATCGAACGGCCATCTTCTCATTTAGCATTTCGTGAATGATAAGAATATCATAAATGATAACCATTTTAAATTTTTATAATTTTATGTCTGGCGTACTATGATCGTTTGATTTTGATCGTTTTCTGTATTGCCTCATGTAATTTGTTGTCGTTTTAAATTAAATTTTGTGTTCCAAATATGTTTGCGGATATTTATATAGTAAATGCTTAAAACAACATAGTTGTGAAGAATGTATAAAATATAGGCATAGTCAAACAAAATTAAATAAGTCATTTCTCTTATGCTATTTCAAAGCATATGAAAATCAAAATAAAACAACATTTGGAAATCTTCAAATGCCACATAATGATTTTCATGATTATATTTTTGAACTTGAGAATATATTTATAGAACATTTTCCCATCATATTAGTTGAAAAAACTGTAGGTATCAAACTTAAAGATGCTTTTTATAATGTACCTTTTAATCATCCATGTAAAAATTTTGATCAAGTATTTTTATTAAAATTATATGTAAGATTTAGAATTTTTTCATCATTAAAATTTTTAAATAAAGAACTAATTTCAGAAAGAAAACGTCAAAATAGAAAATTAACAATTTTAAAACATTTATAACTTTGTATAATCTAGGCTTATAAAAAATTAATGTATATTATAATAACTTATGTATTATTATTATGCTTTATTATTATATTTTAAATTTTTATGAGAATTAGACTAATAAAATAATTTGATGACAAAATCTTGTATTTTTTATATTTTTCAATACATTTTATAATGTGGTTACACTGATTGCTAAATAAAAATATGGCCGACGCGTTTTTAGTGATAAGTATGCTTCCCAATGCAGTGAAAGGCAGTAGGTCGAAAAATGATAAGAATTTTGATGCAATAATTCTCTGATTGACTGTGTTGCCAACCCACAAAAATAATTAATTTGTGTTACCATAATTTAACGTTTAAAATTCGTAAACACTTATTAAATACATTTTAACTTATGTATTTCTTTTAATTTAGTAATTTATCATTTTACCATGGCCGCATGGGGCATAGCTAAAATATGTGTATTTTACATAATTTCAATTTTATTCTGTATAATGTGTATTAATTAATTAAAATAATTTTTTACACAAACAAATTTAAAAAAAAGATACATAATATATAAAATAGTAAAAAAAAAATGGTGGTTCTTCTTAAAAATTAAAATTGCCAATAATCACAATTAGTTATAAAAAATGGTTTTTAAATTCATAAAATAAAAATTGGGAGTAGTAAAATACTTTTATGTGATCTACAGAGTAATGAGGGAAAATACTTTCCAATAATATAAATAATATAATATTTCTAATCCCCACAATAGTATTAATTCATGTTTCAAACAAGGTAAGTTTAATCTTAATTTATTGTTTTTAAAAACTTTGTCATAGGTTTTTCTTTTGTGTAGTAATAAACCTAGTTATAAATATAATATTTAGTCAACTTGACAACTTGAATGTGTCATAATATTTTATGATACTTTGAACTATCATACTTTAGAGTTTAGACAAAATATAAAATAATGTATTTCATCTTATTTAAGGTGCACAATAGTTTAATAATAATACATTTATATTTTATTTATTGTAAAAATTATAAATTGTTAATACAATCATATGTGTATATCGTATATGTATACCTATATACAAATGTAAAAGTTACAATTACCATTAAAATATTATATTACAATTCAAAATTTGAGTTACATACACATACATTATGCACAAGAAAAATAGAAAAGAATAATTGTACATCATTTTGAAGATACTATTTAATAATATATGTTATGATGAGATATAAAATAAAATGGTCTTACATTATGTTACATAATTAATAAATAATACATTTAAAATAA
Organism: Tetraneura akinire; assembly: GCA_021307375.1. Lineage (NCBI taxonomy): Eukaryota > Metazoa > Arthropoda > Insecta > Hemiptera > Aphididae > Tetraneura > Tetraneura akinire. Next base: position 1,219,509 of record JAIUCT010000028.1, read on the forward strand.
AAAATACATAATATAACAATTAACACCTATAGCTAAAATAGATGTGGATGAAAATAAATTTGGTAAAATTCGGAAAGTAAAATGTATGTTGTCAATTTGTCGTAATGATTCAACATTCAACTGTTCAATATTATTTAAATATAAACTTGAAAGGAAAAAAGTAGTTGAATACATTTGAAAATTGAAATACATTCTGTTATCAACTATCATTAAAAGATACATATCCGTATATTTTATTTTGATTGTACATTCTGACATTTAGTTTCCTAACGTTGGTATTACTGAGTGTTCAGTCAGAAACTATTTTCTTATCATTTTTCGACCTACTACCCTGTACCCTTCCCAATGTTAATTATTGAGAGAGTCCGGGCTGTTTCCATACCATGAATTAAGATAGTATGGATACCCAACTTGAGTGTGAAGAGTGACTACTAAATTGACTCTCTATACTGCGGAAAACCTGCACTAGCGCTCCAAACGGGAAAATATTAAATCATTGTACATGCCATTATCTACTGTACCTATACACTATACACGATAAGAATAACCGTAATTTAAAGTGTTGAGTTTTTGAAAAGTAGAGTTAATTTTATAAGTTTTATTACTTTAAATTTGAATTATTTAAATAGGTATATAATTTAGATCGTTAAGGTTGAGGTATAACAATTTATATTTTTGTTTTTGTATTTAATAACAGATAATTGAATAATAATATTAAATAAAATATATTATTTTATTATGTTACTTTATAGTTTTTAAAAACAGAATGTAGAAGTAGAAGAGGTAAGTGTTACAAGAATATTTAACTATATTATATTTATTTTATTTAAGAAGTAACTAATTTTGATAATTTTTTTTTTTATTTTATTTTTTTTTTACATATTTTGGTTTAGCATATAAGTATGCTGCCTCATTCTCATTGTAATATAATATGTAAAAATATTAGTTAACATATCTATTTAATGTTCTTGACATTCAAGTTTTAAACTAATATTCATTTAAAAAAATTCATTTACGTGTTTTCAAATGTTTCTAATGATCCAGTTTTTTAAAATATTAAAATCTTTAGGTACATCAAAGGTACTTCTCGTATTCTTTTGACAAAAAGGTACAACATGCCATTTTAAAAATAATTATTGCAAAATATAAACCAACACCAGAACTACACGTGTAACATGAACATGAATATAATTGCAATTTTTCATTAATTTAAATACTCGTACATGTTAATTCCTAATGTAAATGGCGGGAAATTAATTTATGACAATTTTTATTGAAGTGCTAAATTTAGCCGTGTCCGTAGCATTTTAGTACTGCATTAGGACACTAGCAGCGCTAACGTTGGTTTTCCGCACATGTCAGCTGTTATTTGGATTCAATTTTGTAGTCACTTTGGTATTACGTATTTTCTAGCATGTTGGGTATCCATACTATCTTAATTCATGGTCGATACTATAATAAAACAACACTTCCGTTGGCGAGAGACGAGAGGCTAAAGCTGCGGAACGAAACCACGCCCATGCGCAGAAATCGGCCGTCGAGGTACGATCTCATTCCGATTAAAGTATAGCCTCAGGCGCGGATCTAGAAATATGAAAAGGGAGTTGCTAATTTTTATATAATTTTAGTAAATAGTCATAAAAATTATAATCAATAATATATTTTCAAATGAAAATATTTTTCTTTTCTCTTCTTCCGTATTCTTTACATAATTCAAATATAATAATATAAAATTACGATTTGTTCATATGGAGGACTAAGAACATTGATTTTGTTATTTTTAATTCAAATCTAAAGTTCGTTGTTAAATAATAACTTGTAACTGTAGGTATCAAATGATTATTTCTGATAATATCTACCAGGGGCGGTATTAAAACAATATTTGAGGGGGTATATTAATAAGATACTACTAACATACATTGAAAATGAGAGTTTTACAATTTTTTTAAACATTTGATTGTTGATTCCGTTTTCTTTTAAATTGTTGAAGTAAATTTCACAGTAAATGTATAAAATATTAAAAAAAATGGTTATTTATGCTACGTATTGATTCATCATACATATAATATCAATAATGTATATAGAAGTTAAAAAAATGTATAATGTAAGTATATATTAATTTAGATTCTGAGCGAAGCTAAGAATGTATTAGCTTTACAATGATGTGTATCTTTTTTTTCTTTTTTAGATTCTGAGCGAAGCGAAGAATGTATTGGTTTTACAATGATGTGTGATTTTTTTTTGTTTTTTTTGTTTTTTTTTTTTTTATTCTGAAGACATTTTTACTACCCGAAATAATGCTCCAATTATCACGAATAGGGTATGTTTCTGGTAGCAAAGTGGATCTAGTTGGTACTTTATTTAGGTCATTTTTCGAATTTCTCAAAATTGACCCTACGCGGTAGAAAAAACTTCGAAAAAATGACGAAAAAGCGGCATTTTTCACGAAAAATGAAATTTTGACAAATTCAATTTCTATATTTCACGATAACTCAGGCAATTTTTAAGATAGCGACCAGACATTTTTTTTGGGCGTTCACATAGCTACTATGTATAAGTGGTAAAATTTTGGAACCGTTATGTTAATTTTTCTACAAAATATAAGGCTTTAAATATTTCGTAAAATTCACGTTTTTACGTATATAATGTTTGATAAAATTAGCAATTTTTGGCATTAAGGTCTGAAAATTTTACTGAAGTATACTTACATATTACTTAACATCATACTAAAATATTAAAAAAATCCCAAGTCACAATTTTTTTTTATAGCTGTTTTAAGTTGATATTTTTAGTTCAAACGAAAATTATAATCTGACTGAACTTCGGTGAGAATCGTTTTTTCGAATGCAATGGTTTATCATTGCATTCAAATTATAATTAAAATTAAACGCTATGGTTCGCACACCTTTATCCTGTGCGGCAGGAGTATCAGCTCATCTTTTTTAAGTATGAAGACACTTTCACTGTTTCACTACTCGAAATATTGCTCCGATTTTCACGAATAGCATATGTTTCCAGTAGGAAAGTGGATGTAGTTGTACTTTATTTAGGTCATTTTTCGAATTTTTCAAAATTGACCCTAAGCGGTAGAAAAAACGATGAAAAAACGGCAATTTTAACGAAAACTGAAATTTCGACAAATTCGATTTTAATATTTGACGATAACTCGAACAATTTTGAATTTAGAAACTAGAAAATTTTTTAGGGTGTTTATTTATGTGTTATATTTGTACCTATATGATTCCTATATGTGTGATAAAATTTTGCGTTTTAAATATTTCATAAAAAAAATGTCAAAATTTTAATCAATTCCTTCATTATCTGAATGAACTTCGCTCAAAATCGTTTTTCGAATGCAATGGTTTAACATTGCATTTAAATTATAATTATAATTAAATTCTATGATATGCACACCTATATTACATGCGGCTGGAGTACCAGCTCTTTTTTAAATTTATTTAATATAATTTAATTAATTAAAAGTTACATAAACTAAATAACAATAATTAACTAACATTAAATAATATTAATAATTAGACCCGCAATTTTTACTGATAATAGGTCGAGTGGTGTCATCCACGATCACGATTTAAGATATACAGGTTGGAACCACGGTTTAAGATATACAGGTTACGGAACGCTGAATAGAAAACGAATTGAAAAATGAAGCTCAAAGTATCTTATTAAAATGCAGCTGATTAACACAGGAAGACATGTCTCTAGCGCTCCAGTGCCAAAACAATATACTATTATCACATAATTTAGAATATTGTAATAAACTAATAACATAATATTTAATTATACTTATTACCTTATGTATTTTATTATGCGAATAGTTTTTTTTTAACATTAAACCTCAAATTTATAATATTGTAAATACCTATACCATTTTATTAAATATATGCACATTTTATTATATATGACTTATTTTTTAATATTAATTAATTTTTGATCATTTGAAATTTAAATATGGTTTCAAATAAATGTTGTGTTCCTGGTTGCTCTCAGAGTAATACAACTAAATTTGGAGTACCTAAAAATTTATATCAAGTTAATTATTATTTCAATATTTTACTTATATTTACCTATAAATCACAAATGTTTAATATATATTAAAAATAAAAAAAGATGAGCTGATACTCCTGCCACACAGGATACAGGTGTGCGAATCATAGCGTTTAATTTTAATTAGAATTTGAATGCAACGATAAACCATTGCATTCGAAAAAACGATTCTGAGCAAAGTTCAGTCAGATTATAATTTTCGTTTGAACTAAAAATATCAACTTAAAACAGCTATAAAAAAAATTGAGAATAGGGATTTTTCTAATATTTTAGTATGATGTTAAGTAATATGTAAGTATACTTCAATAAAATTTTCAGACCCTAATACCAAAAATTGCCAATTTTATCAAACATTATATACGTAAAAACGAGAATTTTACGAAATATTCAATGTCCAATATTATGTATAAAAATGAACGTAACGGTTCCTAAATTTTACCACATATATATAATAGCTATGTGAACACCCAAAACAATTTTCAAGTCTCTATCTTAAAAATTGCCAGAGTGATCGTGAAATATAGAAATTGAATTCGCCGAAATTTCAGTTTTCGTGAAAAATGCCGTTTTTTCGTCGTTTTTTCTACCGTTTAGGGTCAATTTTGAGAAATTCGAAAAATGACCTAAATAAAGTACCAACTACATCCACTTTGCTACCGGAAACATACCCTATTCGTGCAAATCGGAGCATTATATCGGGTCGTAATTTTGTTTTCATACATAAAAAAAAAAAAATCACACATCATTGTAAAACCAATACATTCTTCGCTTCGCTCAGAATCTAAAATTGTTATTCCAGTATTTGACTATTTATTTTTTACTATTTAAAATTTAATATATTAAATATTAATTAATAATTATATTTATTATTTACGAGTATAAACTATAAATATTCCTTTTTGTTTTTATTAGAAAAATTTAATTACTTATTAACTTTATTATTAAATTTACCACTGGAGCGCTAGGTGTACGCCTCTCATGACTGTAATCAAAGAGATACTTTGTGTTTCAAAATATTTAACTACGTTTCGTAACCTGTATATCTTAAACCGTGGTTGGAACTCTGCCTATGAAAACAATACCAAAATATGACCGGTAAATCTATTGTTGAAATCAGCTGTTAAACCAATGACTAGTGCGACCAGCGGAATTACTCGTAACTAGAACAACATGATTAATAATTATTCAACTTTAAAAATTCCCGCTTTTTTGCAAAAGGTATTAAAATATTTACGTAATAATGAAAATGAATTAATTATCGGGTTTCATCTATCATTTTGAACTCTCTCTGGTGGTCAATTTTTTGCTCTTACTTTTTAGTTTTTAGTTTTTTACCCCTTATTAAATATCTTATAAGTTTAAACTTTTAAAGTGAAAAGTGAAATATAAATTATAGTCTGAACACTGAAGTGTGAAAATGTGATTACTAATTATAAATAAAGTAAATAAATAAAACAAAACAAATAAACAATTTTATTAACAACATGATCTTTATGTTAACTTTTAACTAATTTTGATAATTTTTTTTTTATTTTTATTTTCCTTTTTACTGCTTTGGTTTTGTCTCATACGCATAATATGATAAAATGTTTGTTTGTTTGTTAACATTTCAATTTTATGGTTCTGGTTGGTACATGAAAACGATAATTATTAATCATATTGTTCTAGTTACAAATAATTCCGTTGGTCGCGCTAGTCATTAGTTTAACAGCTGATTTCAACAGTAGATTTACTGGTCATGTTTTCATAGGCAGAGTTCTAACCTGTATATCTTAAATCGTGGTAAATAGTATTTGATAATATACACCATTTCTTATCATAAAATTGACAGCTGAGGTCAGCACGTATTATCTATTTATCTAGCTATCCGTTATATTTAAAAATTAATTTTTTTTATAAATTTAGTATTGTTTAACTTACATTATAGTTACAAACATATATTATTCATTATTATTATATTGTAATATTGTATCATGAAATTAAATATTATGTAATATACTAATATGTGTTGTAAAATTAATAGAATAGAATTACTTTAATTTTTAGTATTTATTCATAGAAAATTGTGTCTCAAACATCCATGTTATAGTTGAAATATAATTAAAGGTATATAAATATTATTTAATAGTAAATTTTTATCCTATTGTATTGTATTAAGTGAAATATATTTATTTATACAATTGACATTTTATTCATCAATAAGTAAATTATTATACAATAATTTTCAGATGGGTGTAAAAAATCTTTGGTCATTGTTGTCACCAGTAGCAGAAAAAGTGCCTCTTTGGGAGTTACAAGGCAAGGCAGTGAGTATAGATTTGAGTGGCTGGGTTTGTGACAGTGAAAATGTTAATCAAAACATTAGCCAAAAAAACATGTACTTGAGGTAATTATATTTACATTAACTTAGAAACATAATAGGTGTTAATATATTATATAAGTATATACCATTAATTAAGATACATCTTAATTTATTGAATATACAAATAACAAAAACAAATATTTCAATATTATTATTAATTTTTATTACTAAATAACTTAACGATAATTCAATGTTTTCTAGAATTTGAATAATTTTAATTTAATAGTTTGGAGATTTTCATTCATATTACATTATACCTACTTTATAAATATATATTTATTATTATTATTATTTTTAATGTGTAATAAGTATATATTATAGACAAAAAAAAACATTTCTTATTAAAGTGGTAACTCTTAACTTAGTGAAGTTAGACATTTTATACTTTATGATTTAAACTTTATTATCATTGTAAACAGTAGTAATAATATTTGATGCAGGTAGTTAATTATACTTATATAGTTATATATCATGATGTCCTAATTGAATAGGGTTAAGTAATAGATGAAGAAATTACTTCTACTTAAAATTAGAATATCATAAATATATGGATATGCCATGCCTACTAATAATTTTTCATAATTACATAAAATGGTTATGTATATTAGGTATATTAAGACTATATGGAGCTAATTTTTTTTTTTAGAAATTTGTTTTTCCGTACTAGTAATTTATTGTTAATTGGTGCTATTCCAATTTTTGTTTTGGAAGGAGATGCACCTCAATTAAAACTTGTAACTATAGAAAAACGTTTAAATATTAATACAGAAGCTCCAGCAAAAAACAATATTGTTCGAAAACGTCTTAACACATTACAAAAACAAGTAAGACACAAATTTTCATAATATATACCTAATTATGCTGTTTAATGAGATATATGTAGTTTTTAATACTATAAAAATATTATAATACATTATTATTGAAGTATTCTATGTGTCAATTATTGTAATCAATAGAAAATATTTTATTTATTATATAATTTATTTTTAGTGTAAATTATTATTAAATATAATGGGTGTTCCATGTGTTTATAGTCCTGGAGAAGCTGAACAGTTGTGTGCTATACTTAATAAAAACGGCGTAAGTATCTACAAATTAATTTTAAAACAATTTGTTGTTAGATACTAATAATATTGTAAATTATCATTATTTTTTTCTTTCTAAACTGGTACTGAATATATCCTATTTTAATACATATTTTACTACATATTTGTACTTATCACATTTTATTAGTTTATTTTTTTTTCTTAGATAGTTAATGGAGTTGTGACACAGGATAGTGACTGTTTCCTTTATGGAGCTTGTGTAGTATATAAAAATTTTAACGCGTCTGGTAATGGTTCTATTGATGTTTATCGAATGGAGTCAATAGAAAAAAATCTAAAACTTGGACGTAACAAGATGATAGCTTTATCATTGTTATGTGGCTGTGATTACGATGAAAAAGGCGTTCTTGGAATTGGTAAAGAAACAGCAATTAAATTTCTTCAATTATTTGGTGATGAAGAAGTACTTGATCGGTAAGTATAAATTTGTATTTATTTTTTTTTTTTATATTTAATAATATTGACATTTTTTTAAAAATCTTTTTAAGTATAAGAAATTGGAGAAATAATAAATATTCAAACTCTAATGAAAATAATTTCAATAATTCACAAGGTAATGAAACAATTTTAGAGTTGAAAATAAAAAATAAAGCATTAGAAAATAAAAACTTCCCTTCTGAAGCAATTATTGAAGAATTCTTAAAAGTACCCACATGTCCTGAAGTCATTGTAAAATGGACTTTACCAAATATTGAAGATTTTGTTGTATGTATTAATTTTAAAATATATTTTATAATGAGTATCTCTAATTTTTTAAATATATTAACTATTTTTTAGACTTTTGCTTTATCTAAGTTAAGTTGGGAAAAAGAATATGCAGTTGATAAATTTTTACCACTACTTACTAGATGGCATTTAATACATGATGACAACTTAATAGCTAATATTTCAATCAATAAAATTATTAAAAGCCGTGTTAATAAAGGAAATAAATGTTTTGAAATAAAATGGGATAATTATAAGATGACAACTATTGAACCTCAAATAGCTGTTCAAAATAGATATTCAAAAGAAGTTTCTATTTTTGAAACTATGCATACAAAAACTTCAAAAAAACAAAAGAAAAATAGTAAGTAGTACCTATATAATAATATATGTATATTACAGTAAATATTAAATGTTCATATATTTGTGAACCCTAAATTTTATGACTGTTTTTGATAATGATCAAAAATTATACTTTTCCAATTTATTTTGATAAATACTAAATACTAAAATTTAAACTTTAATATATTTCAGATTATGAAAAAAATGTCAGTTTAATTTATATAATTTTTTATTTAATTAATTTATATCCAATTTTAAATTTTGAGCTAAGCAACAAATGCATTGGTTTTACAATGTATTAATTTTTTTAATTTTATGTCTGAGAATACTTTCGACCAAAAATAATGCTCAAATTTTCATGAAGAGCATATGTTTCCGGTTGGAAAGTGGATGTAGTTAGTACTTTATTTAGAATAATTTTGAATATCTTAAAATTAACCCAATGTGATAGGGAAAACTGCATTTTTCACGAAAATTGAAATTTCAGCAAATTAGATTTTAATATGTCATGATAACTCGGGCAATTTTAAACTTTTTCAGACTTGAAAATTTAATTGGGTGTTCACATAGGTACTATATAATATATGTGATAAATTTTGAAACTTACGTTAATTTTTCTACAAAATATTTCCTAAAATTCTCATTTTTACCTATATGTTTGATAAAATTACTAATTTTGGGTCTAAGGTCTGAAAATTTTATATTTTACATATTACATTCTCACATATTACCTAACATTCTACCAAAATATAAGAAAAATCTCAAGTCTCAATTTTTTTTTTATATATATTAAGTTGAAATTTTAGTAAAATTATACTCATTATAATTTCTCAATATTTTACAATATTAAATTAAAGACAAAAAAAAATTGAAATTATTTTGTTGTATACTTATATATTTGTTAACATAGTACTGAAATATTAAAAAAATCCTAAGTGTTAATTTTTTATAGGTTTTTAATCAAATTTGAATAAAATTGATATTTAAAATATTTATATTGATTTTAATTATTATATTTCAATATTTTACAATAATGTTAAAAGTGACAAAACATTATGAAAATTTTATTGAAGCTCAAATACATATTACTTAAATCAGTTCCAAATAATTGTGAATATTGCATTTAAGATTTTTTATTTTTTATAGCTGTTTAAAGGAGAAAATGAAGAGCCGATAATGCAGTGGAAAGGATACAGGTCTAAAGGGAATAGTGTTAAATTTGGAATGGAATGATAAATCATTAAATTCAAAAAATAATTCTGAGTATAGTATGGTGAGATATTTGAGTATTGGCTGACTCATTTCAGAATTTTATGAACATTTATATTGAACATAGAGACTAATTAACATTAAATTTTAATATCTGATGAACTTTGCTCAAAATTGTATTTTTAAATGTAATGATTTATCATTGCATTCAAAATTGAATCACATCACAACACAATTCTTTTTACACCTGTATCCCTTCCACAGCAATATCAGCTCTTCTTTTTAATTATATAAAATATATTTATGTTAAATAACAGTAAATTTAAAATTACTTATTTATATTTTCATTATTTTTTTCAGGAAATAATCATGAAAGTAATTTAATTGATGTGACTAATAAAATGTCTACAATGAAAATTTCTAGAGAAACAAAAGTAAACAATAAATTAAAAAACCATCAAAGTTACAGAGGTCCTTTGGATAAATTTTTAACAAGGGAAGAAATGAAAGAAGATAGTTTGACATTATCAGACTTTGATTGTGATTCTGTTGACTTAGATCTATCTGATATAGTAAACAGAATTATTACATAACTAATGTACTTAATTTTAATTAACATTTATATTAATTTTATTTTTTTATTAAATTTTAAATTGCTAATTAAATAAATTTATATATACAATATTTAATAATAAGTCTAAAATATTGTAAAAATTATTTTTTTAAATTCTTATAGAAAATAGAGCATTATACTCATTACAAATTAAATTAGTGGTTTTATTTTAAAATTTGAGTGTGTTATTACTTTATTATAGAAATAATATAAATCTTCATTCACAATTTGTAATAAGTAATGCTTGAATTTATATATATATATATATGTTATTATATCATGGGTAATTTTATTTTAGCAGTTTATCCAATTAATGCTATTGAAAAACTTTTAATTTTTTTTTCATGATAACTTAACATTTTCATCTTTTATATACTTCATTGATGACTAATTTGTATATTTTATTATTGTATGGCCATTAAAAGAATAAATTTTTTTCTGTTATAGTAAAAGTAGTTAAATTATTACGTATGCGTATGAGGTAAGCATTTCATCTAGTTGATACTTATAAAAAAAATTTTTAATTGTTCAATAGCATTTTCCTATGTGGTAGAAAAAATATTTTTGACAAAATAGATTATTATTTTATCATAGTAAAATATTTAGATACTTGAAGTCTTTGTTGAATAATCACAGTTATTTTACATATTTTATAAAGTTTTCTATTATGAGTTTAAATTTCTAAGTCTTATACAATAAACCAATAACCTATCAATATAATACTTACATACTTAATATATATTGAATATTTAACACATTTTTGTTTAAAATGGTTTCTCTTTTTTAATTCAAGAAATTATCATTGCTTTTAAATCATAATTATAATACCGCACTATCCTTCAATAGTATTTTTTTATTACAATAAATAAAAAATAGTAATTGTTTTTTAGTGATGTAATTTAAATGAAATTTAATATTGGTAACAAATAAGTATTAATTAATATTGAAATTAAATAAACCATATTAACATAATATCAAAGAATAAATATATATAAATATCAGAATGACAGAATTTGAAAATTACTTAAAAATTATAATATAAATAATCAAATTATACAAAATATGTATATAATTGAAACTAGTAAACAAGAAAAATAGGACTAAATATTTAATTATTATCATTATTTATATATTTATATATATATATATCATATATTTTAATAATCGCGTATCTATAAAAATAATTTGCACAAAAGTTTTACTAAACTTGCGTTTCAATAGCATTTTAATATAATTAACTGTTATAATAAAATTATATAAATATTTACATGTCCTTTGTATATAATATATGTTTATATAAAGATAACAATATATTATGGTACCAGTTAATATTACTTATTAATTCAAAATAAAAAAATATTAACAATTTAAAATTAAATTACATAGGTATTACATATTATTATTATTATTATATATTAGATCATGATACATATTAGTAATAAAATTACTTCAAAGATAATGTTTTAATTACCAGAATAAATTATTTAATTATGTTTAATTACTCTAAATTGTCAATTACATGCATATGGGTTATTATTACTTTTTAATTTAAAAGTAAAAATAACTAATTATTAAATTATTATAGGTACAATTGAAAATAATATATAAAAATAAATTTTGTTTTTATATTAAAATTGGAATTTTGTAACAAAGACAAAAAAGGTAGCTAATTAATATTTACATTAATATGTATCACAATTAATTATTAACAAATTATTTCTTATATATAGATAACTTTTCAAATATAAATTTATTCAATCATATTTGACAACAATTCAGTGTCAATTTCAAAAATGGATGGGTTTTACACAAATAAATTACAGTTTAGTGATGTGCTTCTTGTAAAATACAATTTTTTTTATAAATCTTAATATACTATTTAATTCTCTTAATTTATAAACTTATACTCTGTATAATATACAAACATAAATATGGCTAAAAATGTTAATTAAAAATATAATTTATTGATTTTTTAATAGTATTTTATATTGTATTAGAAATACTACAATTAATGCATTGATGTATAGCACCTTTTTTGTGAATTCTAAAATAATGAATTTTAATACAGTTACATAATTGATGAATCAATTTATTTATGTTTTATAATTGGAGTAATTGAATATCTTCTTTCGTGTTTTTGTTCTAAAATATAATATACATACATAAGTTTCAAAATAATTATTTTATAAAATATATGTTATATATTGTTATTAAACAAATACTAATATAAAATACATATACTCTAACAATCTCATTATTTTTGATTAATGATGTAATTTTAACCACTCCACAAATTTTTTATTGTAGATCACACCATGACCAAGTAAATAGGTATGCTAGCAACTTTTTAATTTGCATCAAGCATATTCTCTCTCTTTATGTTGTCATAAGTAATTCTTCAAATCATATTTTCAATTGTTACTATACAATTTAACTTGTTATAAACAACACATGACATGCCAAAAATTAAGAGTACATAGAAAGTATACAAAAGTAGTAGGGATATACTCACCAATTTTGCCAGATACACTTATTTATTTTATTATAGGGTTACACATTTATTTAATGTATTATACATATATACATATATATAGGGTGATCTGAATTTTATATTACAGCAATTTTCTCTGTAAATATTTGAAATAGAGAAAATTGTATAATAAGAAAACAATTTAATTTTAAATAATTTAAAATTATTAGAATGTTCAAAATTTGTAAATGTTCTTAATGGGGGTTTCAGGGATCAACTTTTGAAACTCAAATGATGCCCCCTCCCCATTAAAGGCGTTAAAAATTTTTAACATACAAATTATTTTAGATTATATAAAACTAAATGGTTTTCTTATTATAAAATTTTCTCCATTTCGAATATTTAGAGAGAAAATTGCTGTAATCTAAAAATTTGATCACACTATATATATATATATAAAATTTATAAAATTCATACGAACACAAGGGACAATAAAATGTAGTTAAATACACATTTTTTTCGAATCACAAAATATTAATATAATAATATATATCTGTTATAACTTATAAACATAATATGGATTTATTGATATATTTATCCACGGGTTATCCATTAACAATTAACAGTAGTAGTAGTAACAGTCAAGCGGCATTTAATTATACTATTTTCATTAGATTTAAGATATCTATAATATCCCAATATATTAAATGTTTTCATTTCATTGCTTTCATTAATTATATATACATTTTCATTAAACGTAATAATCATGTATAAATAACACAAATTTGGTGAGATAAAGCGTAAAGAAATATTAGAAAATGATATTAATGAAATTGGTACTTATCGGTTATCGCGACTACCGTTAAAATTATAAAAAAAAACTATATTAATGGACAAATTGTATAAAACTAGAAATAATTAATAATTCACTCTAGGAGGAAAATGCTCAGACGTACAATTTACAATTCCTATAAATGGACTTCAAAATTGCCCAAGTTATTGTGAAATATTGAAATCGATTTATTCATCGAAATAGATAAATTTATTTAATTAGATAGGTAAATATCCAAAGGTCTCGCGAAGCTAGGTTTTAGGTCACACGAAACCACTGCCTATCTGCACCAGTATCTGGTCTATGGGGTAGGTATTAGGTAGGTATGCTTTAGTTCCTTGGGGTGTAGCCCCATCCACACGAAAAGTGCCGCAAAGTGGCACTTGAGGTAGTGAGCAAAGCCGGTAGGCGTAGCTAGCGTCCCTTCCACTTGAAAAGAACTTTGAAATTTTTTTTTGTATCTTAAGTATATCAACAAAATAATCAAAATTGATTTATTATGTAGGAAAATGCGTGAAAAAAATTATGTCTCAATACGTCTCGCTAGGTAGTCACGATAACCGATAAGTACCATGAAATTATTTTCTTTTTTTTTTCTTATAAAAATTGTATTATATTAAGCAAAATAAAAATAAATTTATATTTGGTTTTATAATGTTTGGTAAATGAGGGCCCGAAAAAATATTTAGTACATAGTTCCAATATTGTATGGGGGGGGGGCCTGTATATATATTATAATTATTAAATTAATATTTAAACAAAATAGATATAATTTATGTTATAGTTAATACTTTAATAACTTAAAATATATCTGCAAATTTTGACACTTCACTATTAAATAAAATAAATAAATATTAATGTTTCATTTGTTTAAAAATTTGTTAAATTAGTAAATAAATAATTATATAAGTTAGTACATTAATACTTACTATTATTTATAAATACAATCTTCAATTTGCTGTTGCTGTGTATCATGCTCATGTTGATTTTGTTGATCAACTTTTACTTCTACGATATCGGTAGGAATATTATTAGTAGAATCATACTTTTCTACAGTATAGTCAGCACTATATATACATTCTTCAATTTGAGTTTGACCACTTATAGGTTCCAATTCTTGTGATGGTGGTGTGACTGTTTGTGCAGCAGCTGCATCACTCTGTTGTCTGGCATATTTTTCGTGTATGTTTCTGTGTCGTTTTAATGCAAATCGATCACTAAAACCTACTCCACAAATATCACAACGATGTGGTTTTTCACCAGTATGTACTTTAGCATGGTTTTTTAAGTGTGTAGCTTGATTAAATGCTGATCCACATATATCACAGCGATATGGTTTTTCACCAGTATGAATACGTCGATGATTCCATAATGTGGAGTGACGAGCAAATGTTTTATCACATACTTCACACTGATAAGGTCGTTCACCACTATGTATTCGTTCATGATTTTTAAGATGAGGAGATTGAGAGAATTGCATTCCACAAACACCACATTTAAATGGTTTTTCTCCTGTATGTACTCTGCCATGATTTTTTAAATATGCTGCTTTTGCAAATGATAATCCACATATTTCACATTTATATGGCTTGTCTCCAGTATGCAGTCGTTTATGACTCCATAATGATGAATAACGTGAAAAACTTCCTCCGCATATATTGCAATGAAAAGGTTTATTAGGGGTATTGGAATTAGTAATAGAATCATTTTTAATGTTGACATTTGCATGATTACCATTTACTAAAAAAATAATACCAGAACCATTACATTTATAACATTTAGTGACTGTTGCCATCCCTCTTTTCTTAACTGGGTAATATCCTTTCATAATTGCAGTTTGCTCTGGTGATAAATTATTATCATTAGATTCAATTTCATTTTCTTGTGGTGTATAATTAGAACAATTCCCACCACTACAACTCACACATTTAATAAATCTAGACTTTTTACTTTTAACAGTTTGTGGAGCAACATCAGCACCACATGAAAAACATTGTTTGTGCACAGTTGACCGATGAACTTTCATATCTCTTACTTGAGGAAAACAAGATCCACATGTTGAACAAGTAAATGATGGTGGTTCCTGCGGATGAGCAGACTTTTTATGATGATCTAGCATTGATGCATGAGTAAATCCAGCACCACAAACATCACATTTAAAGGATGCACTAGTAGAGAGAGACATCTGATTAACTAATGCATAGTTGTAATTAAAAGGTGCAGTGACATCGAAGCGGTAAGAAGTCTTATCAGTTTGAGTTACTCCATTTGCAGAAGCTGCAGCAAGAACAGCTATATTACCAGACACAGGAACTTTCTGTACCATATTCATATTATAAAAAGGAAAGTCTACAGAAGATGATTTATCATCTTTTTTGACAATAGTAGCATATAACTGGCCCGATACTGGGTTTTGATCTTGTCTAATGCCTGGATCATACATAATGGTTGTAACTGTTTCGTTCTTGCTGCCACTCATACAGCTACTACCTAAATATAAACATAATATATATTATATAATATTTAGGTATACATTTGAATTAAAAACTGTTAAAATAACAATATAATTTTGTATAAAATCTATTAAATATCTATATATCTTATATAAATTTATCTAAATAGAAATAATAAAACAAATCATATTTATTCTAAATTAATTTAACTATGAATAGGTTAGGTTAAGTATACATAAAACTAAAAAGTATAGTGTTAATATGATAATTATTTGTATATAATTTGAAACAAAAATTTGGGCTTTTCATATACTTTGGATTTAGAATTATTAATTAAAAATAAATATAATAATAATAATAATAATAATAATAATAATAATAATAATAATAATGATACCTAATATTAAATTATTTTATTTATTTATTATAATTTATTTAAAATTATTTCTGTAAAACACCAAAAAACGTGTTTTAAAATAAATATAATTATTAGGGTTTAGATTTTATAGTACTAATAAATAATGAAATATGCACTATATTTTCTAAAAATATCAAAAGAAAAAAAAATATAAATCAAAATATTATTAAATTTATTATCTTTTACTAACAGTTTATTTGATATTTTACACTAATATCTATAGACTATAATATAATTTTATGACTTGTGTCATACATTTATATGAACAAATTTAAATGATATGAATTATAGATATTATTTGTTTGCAACTTATTGAAATAAAATAATAAAATAATATTTTTCTTATGAATTCATATTAATGAATGCTATTTTTATATTTTCCTACAATTTTTACATTTAATATAATCCAAATTTATGAAAAATACAAAATAAAGCATTATATTGTACATATTAGCAAAAAAATCTAAAATATTTTAAATATACAAAAAATGACAAAATACAATTTCACATTTGGAGTCTCTGGTGAATATAACAAATTTATTGCTTACTTTGCTATTTTTATTTGTATGTTGTATCCTATAATAATTATCAAATGCTATAAAAACTGATCCCCTGATAATTAACCTATCAGAAGTAAAGCTCGAACTGAGAAAGGGATTGTTATGATTAAGGTTTGGTAAACTCAACAAATTAAAATAACTTAATATTTTTTGGTCAAATATGTTTAGATCCATAAATGTATCCAGAGTCAGAATGAGCAATCAATTACTTCCTGCAAAGTGACAATTTTGCACTTCCCCTCAAAAATTATTCATCTATTTATTTGTTAAATAATTACTTAAAATTAAAAATTAATTAAATATAAATTACTAAATATAAATTTAATTATAACTAAATGTATTCATTCAATTTATTATTTATATTTATTAACTTATGCTGCACCTATATAAAGGGCTATAGCGAATTGCATGCCAATTGACAAATAATAAAATTTAAATATTACTTAAAATAATGAAATTTAACTTTAACGATTAAAATAAAAATATTAAATATAGGTAGGTACTTATATATATATATACCTATATTTAAATATTGAATACATAGGTATATTATACAATTAAATGATAAATATCACAAAACTTAAATTTATATTTGATATTCCTTAGGTATATCTGTACTTCTTTAAGAATAATTTTATTTACTATTTTTTAATATTAAGAAATAAAATTACTGTTTTTTTATAATACGATATACGACAATTCAATGCTTGATTTAATGTTCGAAGTTCAAATAAATTTAGTTAGGTATAATTGTTTTATTTTATTTAGACATATTTAATTATACCTATTATAATATAATCTAATTTTATCAGATAAACCACTAATATTTAGTTTACATTATACAAACTATTGTGACTTGTGATAGGTTACTACTGGAATATGCTCATTAATTCATTATTATAATGAATTATATATATATATTATATGTATATGTTTTAATTATTTGAATTGATACTTAATTAAATCATTCTTTAAATATAGCACAATAATGAATGTGTACTAGGAAAATGATATAATCCTAGTGTTAGGTATAATGCACACCTATATCCTTGAGGCAAGATTATCAGCTCTTCTTTTTTTTTTTTTTTTTTGTTATACAAAAAAAATATGGATTTATAATTAATAATTTAATTTAAAAATAATTATAATTTAATTACTAATTTATGATTTTTTATTATAATTATTATTAAGGAAATATTTAATCTTACTAGACTATTACATTACTTACATTTTAATATATATATTTTATATATTTTACACTTATGATATTCAGTTGACTTTATATCATATTAAATATTAAAAATTATAATTATTAATTTATTAAGATTTATTATAAACAATAAATTATACCAAGTACAATAATTTAGATATGTAATTTACAATGTCTATTTCAAGATATTTCTTATTTAAATCTAAATATGTTTCAAATTTTTAAGAATATTAATAAATTAGGAAACATTAACTAGGTAGTATTTCATAGTAGATATTATAAAATTATAATTAAAATATATTCATAATACCTATACCTATTATACATGTAGGTATTTATAATTCATTTCTTTTAGAAATTATAATTTTACATTACCTAAATGGCTAAATATCAAAATTTAAATACATTAAACAAAAACTTAATTATAAATTATTAGTTATTACCTTTATACACTGGATTCGTCAGGAATAAATATATTTGTTGTACATTGAGGTTCTAATATTAATAATCTATTCAATCATTTAAAATTATATAATATCCAAGTAAAATATTTCAAGTTATGTTATCATGACATATAAATAAGATATTAAGTATTAATTTACATAGGTCATCACTCATTTTAAATGTCCGTATAAGATCACGAAGAAAATATTTTTATTTTAAAATACTACATATCTAATAACTAAATGAACTGAACAAAATTATAATACAATATTTATATAAAACATGATCGAGTACAAAATATAGGTAATAATATTAGTTTTATTATTTTAATTAATAGTCAAGAAATTTCGGTATCAAATATCAATAAAAATCAAAACAAAATAAGTAAAACTTACAAAATTTTCAAAGTGACAAAAACATTTAGAATGGAATAAAAAAATTCTTTCGAAAATGTATTAAATTATACACCAAAATATGTGTAAACTTTAATAAACAAAATAAACACAAATATATATATATATATAAAAAAAAAAAGTGGAATTTTAGATCAACTACTGATCAACAATTTTTTGACAATTTTGTTTTGATTTGATACGACATGGAGGATGTAATATATCATGAATAACAAAATATTGTATATTTTTATATCCCATGGAAATATAAAACTGAGAGCGACTTGGAGGTGTGTCCTAATCACGGTTAGGTAACGTCCTAACCTAACCATGGTCGGGAAAAAATATTCGGCTCCATGTTCTTATCACGCATAATTATAGTCTTACCCACGGTCCACGAACTAAGATATATCTTAGTTCGTGCCACGGTCTTACGAATCACGGTTTAAGATAAAAACCGTGATATAACCGCTAGATACACATTGTACGAAATAACGAAGCCCCATTGGCTGTATTATGTCATTGATAACTGATAACATAGAGATATTGATAATAGTAATTTTAATTTTTTACTCATATATGTTAATTTTGAATTTTTTGTAGTAATTTAAAAGTTTTAAATTTAATATTCTGATATTTTTATAATATAATATATTAATTAAGAAAATATGTTTTATCCAACATCGTTTAAATATGAGATTATTAAAAATGACGAAATAACGAATAATTTCGTCATGAATAGCACTATAGCAGATATAGATGTGTGGGTTGCCGCAATATTATTATATTTGTGTTCATTATTTATTAATAAATACCTACTACAGTTCTTCTTATTATATTACCAATGTATCCAATTACGTGATTTTCTAATACTATCATCAAATCCATTTATTGTTCAATAATACATATTATAATGAAATATAGTAAAGTATGCACATATTGCATTTCACAATTATTCACGAATAACATAATATTATACTCGTATAATACATTATGACAAAATTATTTTTTTATTATTAGTAATTTCAAATATTTATCAGTAATAAATACTATTATCAACTTCTCAATATTACCAGTTATCAATAACGTAATACAGCCAATGAGGGCTCATTATTTCGTATGGGTCTCTAGCAATGTGTGGTATGCTTCAAGGTCTATAGATAATTATCTACAATTGACAAAATTGTACTACCAAAATACTGTAATTTTTAGACCCACTAATTTGGTCGGAGTGGTGTCACCTTATCTTTATCTTCTCTACATCGTGGTGGCTCCACTCCGACCAAATTAGTGGGTCTAAAAATTACGGTATTTTGGTAGTACAATTTTGTCACCCAGGCAGCGCCACCATTCGACCAGAGGCCGATTTTTATAATATGTAATTAATAGGGATTTTTTTACATATTTTTATTTATTATTATTTTATAATTTATAATAATTAAAAAATATTATGTTTCTATCATATATTCATATTTATTGCTATATTATATGTAATTTAATTTGTGTTCA
The DNA here is from genome assembly GCA_021307375.1 of Tetraneura akinire. Taxonomy (NCBI): domain Eukaryota; kingdom Metazoa; phylum Arthropoda; class Insecta; order Hemiptera; family Aphididae; genus Tetraneura; species Tetraneura akinire. The sequence continues at coordinate 1,240,199 of JAIUCT010000028.1, forward strand.
AAAATATTTTTTTTTTAAAAAACCACAATATACATTTATTTATCACATTATAATATATGTATTATTATTTTAATTCCTATTTCTTAAAATACGTTTTGGTTAAACGATGACTATCCTTGTATAGCCATTTATACAATAATATACGCATTATAATATTTATAATACGTAATATAATACATATAATAATTATAATATTACATTATGCAGTGGGCATTATGTACAGTACAAAAAAAAATTGTGCTCAGATAGTACCTACTTCTCTTTTCCTAATGTACACAAATATATTATCAATTTATTGGTTTTAACTAATTGACTTAATGTAGAAAATTTAGTTTAATTCAAGGACATTTTTTCATTTAGTACTAAAACTAATACCTTTATGGATTTATTCATTATATTTATCTTAGAATTTATTAACCTTTTCACCATGTATAAAGTATAATAATAAATAATCAATATTGGATTAATATTTTACATTAACAGCACGCAGAAGGGCTGAAGGGCTAAAATAATGAAGTATTGAAGTCAATAATTATCTTGGACAAAGAGTAGTTCAGATTTCAGAACAAATTTAATATACTTAATTATGATAGCCAAGTACAAGTTGTAATATTTACTTAAATAGGTACCGTTAAAAAACACATTTTACATAATTTAAAAATTAATACAATAATTACTTGTTACTTAATAAAACTATATTAATAATAAAAATTACAAATAAAGAATAATTAATTTAAAAAATAATTAAAAACGTTCATCCTGACATATTTTCAGTATAGAAATAAGGCCTCCGGGCGAATGGTGGCGCCTCCTGGATAGAGAATTTGAACTACCAAAATGCCTAAAAAAATAGACCTGCAATTTTTACTGATAAGTGGTCGATTTGTGTCACCTTATTTTCTCTACATCGTGGGTATAACCATAAAAATTATGCTTGGTTCAGTTCGGTTTAAAATAAAAACCAGTAACCACCACTAATTAATAATTATACTTCACTATTATAGTCATATTATTATATAATAATGATATTGACATATTATCTATTGTTGTGTTCTAACACTCTAACACACGGGTTCTCAACCTGGGGGCGCGCCCCCCTAGGGAGGCATGACAAAATTTCAGGGGGGCGTGAAAATGAATATTTTTTTTTTGTGCAAATAAATTCATTTAATATTAAAAAAACGTCATTGAAGTTGGATTCATATTAATCCAATAACCAACATTAATGTATAGTTTATAAATATTATGCATACATCAATCTTATAGTAGTGAGAGGGGGGAGGCGTGAACTCATAAAATAGTTTGAAAGGGGGCATGGACCTCAAAAGGTTGAGAACCCATGCTCTAACAGTTCTAACAGTCTTATATATAATAATTTTTAGCTTGTCTTAAGTATAGTTAAGTCAACGACAAAGTAGAATCTCGTAAAACAGCAATTTACTTATCAATTTTTAATAAATAATTCATATTAATATTGTAATGATATGAGGACACATCATTATTTATTTTCATATTATAACAAAATACACAAGGCCACAGATGTAGTCAGTTAGTTAAATAGCAGATGTTTAAAATTCAAATATGTTATCTATATTTTTTGGTGACTTTGTTTAATAAACGAACTCTGATGTATCGGAACCGCCGTTAGGGCCGTATTTGGGTAGGGGCAACAGGGTACACGTGCCCCCAGCGGCAATTTTAAGAGGGCGGCACTTATTGATGAAAATTTTAAGGCACTACGTATTTGACGTTTTTTTTTCTATGTACCTTAATAATTAATATAAAAATCAATGCTGAATATAAATACTTAATTATATTATTATTTTTTGTTCTTATATGATGAAAAATAAATAGGTAACAATAATTAACAATCTTATAAAATTTAGTATTATTCATAGATATTCATAGATAATATACAAAAACAAGTTTTTGTTTGGATAATTTTAAACCACGGATGCACCGTGCTCGTATTGTAAATACGTGTTCTGTTTTTTTTGTTGTTGTCGAGGATGCAGTTTCTAGTTATTTATAATTATTAATTTCATTTATAGTATTGGTAATGCATAATCAATATAAATATCTAATAATACATTATATAACATTACGCTTTACGCTATAGATTTAATAAATAATAATATCTATATTGATTATCCATTGAGAGTCACTGCGTCAGGTACGTACATTTATTTTAATACATATACATTATTATATTGTTAATAAAATTGTTAAATGTTGTAGAAACTATTTATCATTATACTATATTACCATTTAACACACAATGCATTTAACGAACAAATTTTTTTTCAGATATTGTTTATAAACTTATGAATATTAATTTATTCTAATAGTTGTTACGATGTTTGGACTTTTAATCTTAAACAATAATTTATTGTTGGTAAATGAAATCATTAAATTCATTATTTATTCAATTTTATTTCTTGTGTACTTATCCAATAAATCATAAATGGCTTTTCGAAACCAACGAAGTGGTGCTGCTTATAAAAAAACTAGCTAAGGAAAAGGCTATAAAAACGGCAGAAGTCTTATCCAAAGTTCCAAAATTGGACACTTTTTTTGTTTCAAGGACTGTAAACAAGTTGCCAAGTATGAATTTAAAATGTATAGTTTAAAATATGAACATAGTAGTAAACTAACACTTTATATTAGTATTGTTGTGGGTACTGGGTACTAACTACTAACTAAAGTATAATTTTATAAGATAGGTATATACTCTACCTAATTATATATATACAAGTATAATTGTTGTTATATATTTTTGTTGAGTTTTTACGAAATATTTAAAAAATTTTAATACACATTTTTGTTTTCCTTAATTAATTTGACTGTTTAACCTAATTAATATTTTATTGTTTACACATTAAATTATGTATTAGCATGTTAAATATAAAGCCTATAT
>JAIUCT010000028.1:1258115-1277077 GCA_021307375.1 Tetraneura akinire
GGTATTAGGTAGTATTAACTTAACAATTAACAAGTGTTCTATGTTAAAAAAAAACGCAGACACTTGACGATAATGTTCATAGATGTCAATATTTAGAATTATACACTTGTGCATTTGGTATCAGGATAATTTAATTTTGTTGGTGTAAATATTGGTAAACTAAACACAAAATAGTACCTTCAGTCCTACACATTTATATTTACAAATTACAAATGAATAGCGTTTTAGGAGTATGGGGAATATAGTATATTGACACTGAAAATACATACATACAATACATACGGATTATCCGCTGTCTTCCACGAAATCGTCTACATACCTATATATATATACAAAAATATATATACGTATTGTATCTTTCCATTATAAATCATTATAGGTTTAATTGAGTTGTGAATTTGTCATAGCCGATAACTTGATAACGACGTAAAATACGCTTATTTAATATTAATACACGTGTATGTACTTTCATTAATACACATTAGGTATTTTATGTCTTATGTTCCTTTAATACTAGACCCTCAAATGTACATTGTACATCATTATCGGTTAAATTGGGCTGCGATAGTCGATTATGCGATAACGTGTAATTTTGCGGATTATCGGCGGAATTCGTTTATCCGTGGATGTCCTGCCACCCTATACCACGGATAATTGGGAGTACACTGTATTTAGTAATTTAATTACGAATTATTGGAACTGAGTTAAGTAAAATATGTTTGAGCTTCAATAAAATTTATCAAAATTTTTTGTCAATTTTACTAAACATTATTGTAAAATATTGTAATATAATAAAAAGAATCCAAATAAATAATTTAAATATTATTTTATTCAAATTTCAACTTTAAACAACTATAAAAAGAAATTGATCCATGGTATTTTTTCAATATTTTGTAAAAAAATAAATATAACGGTTCCAAAATTTTACCACATATATATAGTACTAATGTGAATACCCCAAAAAATTTTCAAGTCTCTAACTTCAAAATTGCTAGAGTTATTGTGAAATATTGAAATCGTATTCGTCAAAATATCAGTTTTCATGAAAATTGCTTTTATTTTACCGCTTAGGGTAAATTTTGAGAAATTCGAAAAATGACCTAAATAAAGTACCAACTACATCCACTTTCCAATCGGAAACATATGCTATTCGTGAAAATCGGAGCATTATTTCGGGCAAGGGCGTATTTTAGGGGGGGTGACGAGGTGATCGCCCCCCTGGATTTTTTTTAATGATATTCATATAATTATTAATACATGAAATTGTTCTTAATATTATTATTTTTAATAATATTTTTTTACGAATACATACATTAATTTTTTATAGTACGACGACTGTACGAGTATATCAGCTGAAATAGTGAAATACCAAATTATTTATATCTACTATGTAAATGTTCATTGCATGTGCATCTATATACTGTCGTAGTGTCGTCTCGTACATATTTTATATTTATTACAAATTTAAGGTATAATGTGATTTACAAATTATGATAATATAAAGATAAATTGCAAGTGATGATTAAACAATTAGTATATGACATGTGTTGTATTTTCATTTTTTTTAATATTATTTCTTATTTGTAGTAATTTTAAATAGTGTTTTTTTTTAAAAAATTTTACTTTAGATATATGTAATGCAATTTATTAATAAAAATAAACATGAATTTTTTCAATAAAAAGTTTTATTTCAAAATCGCCCCTCCCTAAAACGTGGGCTAGGGCCGCCCCTGATTTCGGGTAGTAATGAGCTTCGCTCAGAATGTATAATATTATATTGTATACTTGTATATGTACTAATGTACTATATTATATACGGTAATTGATATGGTAGTAAAACTTTGTTTAAATAAAGCATATGTTTCCGGTTGGAAAGTGGATGTAGTTGAAACTTTATTTAGGTCATTTTTCAAATTTCTCAAAATTGACCCTAAACGGTAGAAAAAACGACGAAAAAATGACGAAGAAATGACGAAATAAAAACTACATTTTTCACAAAAAATGAAATTTCAACAAATTCGATTTCAATATTTCACGATAACTCAAGAAATTTTGAAGATAGAGACTTGAAAATTTTTTGGGTGTTCATATCGCTACTATATATATGTGGTAAAATTTTGGAACCGTTCAGTTAATTTTTCCACAAAATATAGGACTTTGAATATTTTGAAAAATTCTGTATATATATAATTTGTATATAATGTTTGATAAAATTGGCAATTTTTGCTATTAAGGTCTGAAACTTTTACTGAAGTATACTTACATATTACTTAACATCATACTAAAATATTAGAAAAATCCCTAATTTCAATTTTTTTTTTATAGCTGTTTTAAGTTGATATTTTTAGTTCAAACGAATATTCTTCTTATTATTTCTTAATACTTTCACTATAAAAATTAATAGAAAAACAAATAAATTTGGAAAATTTTTGAAAATCTTATTGAAGCATACTGATATATATGTTAACGTATTTCCGAAATATTAAGAAATTCTCACGACTCAATCTTTTAAGCGGTAAAAAAAAATGATGAAAAAACGTCATTTTTCACGAAAACTGAAATTTCGATGAATTCAATTTCAATATTTCACGATAACTCAGGCAATTTTAAAGATAAAGACTTGAAAATTTTTTTAGGTGTTCACGTACCTAGCTATTATATATATGTCGTGAAATTTTGGATTTGATACGTTAATTTTTCTACAAAATATAGGACTTTGAATATTTCGTAAAATTCTCGTTTTAATTGATAAAATTGGCTATTTATGGTATTTAGGTCTGAAAAAATCTGATAAAAAATATTAATATTTTAAAAAATACCTACATTATAATCTGACTGAACTCCGCTCAGAATCGTTTTCTCGAATGCAATGGTTCATCATTACATTCAAATTCTAATTAAAATTAAACGGAGATAAAAGGAGATAATTTAGTAACAATTGTAAAAGAATCAGTTCAAAAACTATTTGATCTTGGTTTAGTCCCTGTAGTAATAGTGTGTGACCAAGGGACACAGAATAGGCGTTTGTTTTCACTTCTCGGGGGAACTACAGAAACACCGTTTACTGAGATATATAATATATATATGTATATGTATATATATATATATATATTTAAATACATACAAGTATTAAGTATATAATATTAAAATATACAATTATATTATAATATAATATAATTAATATGTCATTTGTTATTGAATACAAATTTGTAAATCTATATTATAACTTATAAGTACCTATTTTATATTTTTCTTGATATATAATAGATGTAAACCGATTTTTTATGTTGATATTATTATTATTATTATTAATATTTTATTCCTATACCTATACAGTTTACATGTTAATATCTTGTCCATCGCTTAATCATAGGCGCAACTAGAGCCTAAATATTGGGGGTGCTAAAATTATGTAACAAAAAATAAACCGTGTCCCCATCAAGTGCTATTTCCCAATTATTTATGTCTTTATGAATCACTATAACAATTCTAATTAAACATATTTTATTATCCTAATAAGTAGACATTTACATTTTATATTTTTTCTAGGTTTCATGCAGCATTATCAATTTACTATATTCATAGATTACAATATTATAAGACATTTGAACAAAATAGTTCTAAATAAAACTTTAAAACTTAAAATTGACAGTATTTTAATGTAATTATTATAGTTAGACCTAAAGAAAATAAGGGGTGCTAAATTATAACTCAGGGGTGCTAAAGACTCTCTTGCGCCCTCCTAGTTGCGCCACTGCGCTTAATATTTAACAATTTATTGTTAACTCACTAACTGAGACATCAGGTGGTTTTGTAAAATGAAGAAATAATAATATTATTATTCTAATTATAAGTCAGAATAAAACTATAAAAGTAATAAAGTAATTTTATTTAAATTTAATACTGAATAATTTATATCTATAATATGGTGATAGATGTATGTGCTAAAGCATTATGAAAATAAATACGAATTATTATGAATGAAATCATTAACGACTAAATTGTAAAAACCCAGTTTTCCCGTACCGCACTCAACCATACTAATGAAACATGAAATAATAAAATATAAATTTATTTATAGTTTCTTATCGCCAACTATTGAGAATTTTATTTTGTACTCTTAGATCATATAATATACAATATATAATATTTATATGATCTAAGTTTGTACCGACGAAAAACCGTCCAGTGAGCTATCTATTAGTATTTACATTGATTATAAGTAATATCTAAATCTATAGTATTTATTATCAATGATATTACTAAATTATTAAATTATATTTTCGCAATGCGGGAATAGGTAATAATATAATATTAATGGGTATTGGGTAGGTACAATAATAATTATTGTCGATTAAAATTAAAATAACTATTAATAAATATTTATACAATAGTGTTTTACGAAAAGAAAAAACTATGTAATTTTAGTAAATTGTATATAAATATGGTTATATAATTTTAAATATTAGTGGGCACATAATAATAGAAAAACAGGAAATATAAAATTTATAATAAATTAATAACTGGAATTATTTTAAATTTTTGTACATTGAATAAAGATAGTATAACATTTTATTTTCTATAAAAGTAGATTATTTAACTTAACGATAATAAAAGAAAAATTATCTGAAATATTACTGTTATTTACAAAAAATTGTAATGATATTACGAAATATCATCATTTACTTTCTTAAGTGTACAAATAAAATATAATATAAGATGATACCATTGTTAATATAACGGCCGACTTTTCGGCGTATTTTATTTTATGTAATAAACGGATCTACATGCATCGAAACACCGTCACGGTTTCAACAGGAAATAAAATTATCCCTTTAACATAAAATGTGCCGACTTTTTTAATACGACGACAATATACGCATAGTTCAAATATTACAATAAACGTGTTCATACATTATTTCAAACGTAGGCGGCGGCGCCGGAATCGGCAATATTCATTCAATATACAATATAGTAATGCCTTTCTAAAATTTGGTAAAAAGAAGAGAACACGGTCGGCGAGTCAATAATTAATAAAAAGAAACCGTTAGACAGCTCTTTCAACGTAAATTCTGTAAACCAAATAATAGGCCTGTGATCTCACCGATACGTGTCTCCGAAGTCCGAGTCCATCTTATATCAATTTTTTACAATTCGAATAAAACTATTCTAAAACCATTTAATTCATCTACTCGTCGGCAAAAATCCCTTTGAAGATTGGACTCGAAAAGGCATAAATATGACCCAGTAAGACCGACTCGCCCCCAGTCAATTTCTAGTCAGTGCACAGCGCTCATCTGTATTCTCGACTATCATCACGACATATTATGTCATACGACATATTATTATAATATTATTTATTTTTATGTCGCTTTTGTGCTGAGTGAATCGTTTGATTCATGAAGTCACAAACTTACAATTAACACGCTTATAAGATTTTATTATCTAATTAAATACTAAAAAAAGGATATATATATTTATAAAAAAAAAGAAAACTATAATTTAGTTTCATCTAAAAAAATTAATATATATAATAAAATAAAATAATATAGCTCGCATAAAAAGAAAAGGGAATAAATAATTGTTACGTGTCAAAATAAACTCCTCTCTCACATATAATTCGAGACAGATGACAGATTTAAGTCTTTATTTTATAATAAAAAAATTATAACTATAGTCGATTAAGTATAAATAATAAAAATTAACTTTAGATAAAAATACATTTATTAAATAAAATAATTGAATTAGTCTAAATACGTTTGTTGTCATATTTACAACATATTATATATATATCTTGGTAACTTTCGGATTTACTACCCCGAGGCCCTTCCAATATCGGAAGGAAGGTAGTAACACATAATCATAATCTTAACATCATTCATATTATAATATCAATCATAATTAATATATATAATTAACTTTAACACACTCGCTTTTATTATTTTTTTATTTGTTTTTCGTGTTATTACAAAATTTAACTCGTTAAGTTAAAAGACTTAAAAGTTAATAGTAAAAAAAAGTAATTCGTTATATAATTTAGTTAAAAGTAAGAAGTAACTTAACTTTTTAACTTAACTTTAACTTTTTAACTCGTTAACGCCCAGCCTTGTAAATAGTATAATAATACAGTATAGTACTTAAGTATAAGAAATAGTTGGTAAAATTTAAATTATTCGCTCAATTCACCAGAGAAAAACAAAATATTTTGTTAATGTTATGTTTAAAATATATGTAATAAAAATAATATAATATATTATATGGAAATATGGAATATTGATTCTTAACAGTATCATTTCTTGGTTGAATTTGAATCCACAATAATTATTCGTCTTATGTATATGTTGTATAGATCGTGAAATTATTTTTCATAATAAAGATTAATATTTACTATTTAGTACAAATTATTTAATTACCGAAATAAAATATAGTTTACGTCTCTGTAGCCAAAATATATCTAATATAAATGTGCAAAATATATGAAAACGAATTCCATTGAGATTCGAACAAATGTATTTTGCTATATTAAAAATACGTGGAATGTTGAGCTTCATGCTTGCATTTTCGCGTTTTAATATGGGTATATCTCATGGCCGATACGCAAAAATGGAGAAATGAGCAGTGGTCACTGGCCAATGACTCGGTGAGCAGTGAGCACTTGAGTTGAGAGTAAAAAATATTAAACAGTATGGCGTATGGTAATGTGGTGCCGTGGTGGAATGGTACTATGGTAATGGTAGACACTAGATTGGGGGAGCCGGGAGTCGTTTCTCAATTAATTGTGTGTTCTAGGTTTCCTGCAGCGGTGCCAAACTGCCAATAGTGCCAACTAAACGGTGAGCGCTCCTTGTTTCTATCGCTGATCGATCCACGGAGCAGTTGGCTAATCCCCACTCAAATAAGCCCAAATAGTGCCGTCCCCGCTGTTCACATAACCAACTTTTTTGTGGGAAAAATATCAGTGATTGAGTATTGAGTAATTATTTGGGGTTCGGGTTTTCACTTTTGAGCAGTACTACATTTCTCTCCGTAGTCTTCAGTACTTACCTGTCACCTCACACCAAGTGGTTATGGATTGGTGAGTAAAAGCTTATCTAATCTCTATCGTAACGTTTACGGCTTACTGCTGTGTTACTACTCAGTACTCATTCAGTGCTCAGTGTTCAGTGTTCAGTGTTCAGTGTTCAGTGTTCACTGCTCAGTGCTCATCAGTGTTTAGTGTTTTTATAGTAGAGTTATTGTTTGATCATAATATTGTCGTCCTTTAGTTTTGACGTGCCGTTCGTTTACTCGCGTTTATAATACCGTGTATTGTTAATAATGTTGATATTGATGTTCTTATATTTTTGCATTCGGATTAAGCAAACTGATTACTCGTGAAGTTTCGTTATTTATTTTTATACATGTTTAAAAAATAATTTAAATTAATACCTACTTAATTGTTGATTTTTGCGTCGACGAATTTATATTATCAATTTTTGACTGTATTGTTACGTGTTTGATATACAAAATGTTATAGTAAGCTATAATCAATATAGTATTCAATGTATGTAAGTAAACAATATGTTTGCAGATTATAATTTAAAGTAAGATCTATGTATGTACACAATTGTAATTATAAAAGGTATACACTTACTTATGTGAGAATGTTTTAATGTAATTCAATTATTCAAGTTTTTGGTATTTTTTTAAAAATAAAATATGTCATACAAGTTGTGTTCAGTTAAAGAAATTTGTATTTTTTTTTGTTAAACAAATTTATAGTTTGAACAAATGTTTAATTGTTATTTGAAAATAAACACAACAAATATACCTAGGTACCTATTTATTGATAAACATTCATTTTTGTCACGAATATTGAATACGTTGAGAGTTGGTAAGTAGTAGATACCCATAAGGTTTTATAGGCATGACTTATAGACTTTGTTTTTTAAAATATAACTATAAGTTATTTAATATAGGTTTTAAAATTTTTCTTTAAAATCAAACATTAAATTTTAATTATCATTAGTAATACCTATATATTACAAGGCTGAGCAAGTTAATGAAATTTTTTAACTGAGTTAAGTTAAGTTAATTGACACAAATAGGAAATAGTTTACAGTTAATAGTTAAGTTTATAAAAAAAAAAAACTTTTTAACTTAAGTTAAGTTAATTTTTTTAAACTATATAAATAGGTGCCTATGCCAAACTTTTAATATTACTCTTTTTTATACCTATATATATATATACTCAATATTCATATCCAGGATTGGATTAAAGAGATAAATTGGGGGGGGGGTTCAAGACCCATGGACCCACAAAAAATATAAACGCCTAATTATAGTTTTAAATTTATAATTTTTAAAGTGCTTTGTATATTATTACTTATTAAACAATATTAATAAATATTAATATTTAATGAATAACTGCATAATATAATAATTATTAATTATAAATTAATGAATAAAATTTATAAATTGGAATACATACAAATAGCCAATAAGTACAATATATAAATTTAATTTAATTATACTTTAAAAATTTTTTACTTTATAAATCTTAATACATTTTTAAAAATTATGATATACCTACCTACATATTGACATTATATATACAAAAATACTTATGGGTATTTACATGTTTCTATAAAAGTAAATATCTAAACTAGGTATATCAAGAAAATATGATAATTATTAGGTACTATTAATTATTATAAATATTAAATCTAAACATATTATAGCAGATATTTAAAATTATTATTAATAAATAATAAGTAATGACTAATGAAGTAATGACCAATGTGGCAATGTCCAATAGTATTTAAAATGCGTTATTTTGGTTGAATTGTCTAAATATTTAATATAGTGTCAAACGAAAAAAATTGAAATCTAAAAATAGAATCTTAACTTGTATTTTAAGAAAATTAACTCGTCATTTATTACGTTAATACAAAATAAAAAAAAATTAAACTACAAGTTAAGTTATCAAATATTAAAAGTTAAGTTAAAAAGTTTAAATTAAGTTAACTTTAACTTATTAACTCGTTAATGCCCAGCCTTGATATATTATATACACACACGACTAACTATATAATGTTTCAAAGTATTCATTGTGAAACTTTCCTATCCAGTGGCATGGTGAAAAGGATAATCTAGAAGTGGCCATCTTTAACTTTTAAGAGGCAGTGGTTGATATTAGGTAGAATGATTTAGTTTTATAATTATAAATGTAGGAAAACAATGTACAAGGAACAGAGTCGGATTAAGACATTTTGCGCCCCTGGGCACAGATATGTATAAACCTCCCTATGGGTAATTCAGAACTCATTTTTATAAATATGAAATTGTTTTTCTATAATTTAGTATTTATTAATATTATTCTCTAATAGAACATAAAAGGATTAGTATTCCTTCTTCCCTAAAAATTGTTCAACTTACGCTTTTATCTACCTATATCTCATTTAGTTAATATTTTAATTAGGTACCACACATTTTATTAAGTCATAAGAAAAATAATGGTATCAATATTTTTAATATAATTATATATACTAATAAACAATATAAATGTACCTAAACAAATTTATAAAAATAAATATTTTGTAAACACAATTAAAATAAAGTTGAATTAATTAAAAGTACCTATTACATAAATTACATAAGTACATGATTTTGTTTTTTAATTAAAATATTATCTTGTCATTTAATAACATTATTGCATGTATTTTATTATTATTTGTAATCATAATTTTAATCTCTTAATAGGACATTCTTAAAAAAAATTTACGCCTTTAAAATCTTGTGCCCGGGAGCAGATGCTGCCACTGCCCCCATTAATCCGGCTCTGACAAGAAAATATAATGTTATTGAAAAAAAATAATAGTGTATATCCTAAGATTTACCATATCTCTTGTAATTTGAACTTTATTAATTCTGAATTTTAACATATACTTATGTATATCTTAGGATTTATGGTAAATGTCTGAATTTTGGAATCTAGTTTTAACTGATAACTCTTAGGTTTTACTAGTATTCATACTTTTATCATAATATATATATATATATATATATATATATATAATATTAAATATTCACAAGCACTCAATTTTATTTCATATATCAACTGCTAACTGCTAAATTATCAAATTATTTCAACTACTATAGTTCTTTATTCCACAGAAATAATTTATCTTTGTATACCTATCTAAATGTTTAATATTAAATGATAAATCATTATATTTGAATAGTAAAGTAGCAAAGTACTGCCAGATTTAAGAATTTAGATGACTAATTTAAGGGTTTTATGGGTATACCTATATATATATATACATAGGCGAAACTAGACATTTTTATTAGGTCAGGCCTAACAAAATATATAAAAAAAAAATTTTAAAAATTAAAAAACTAAAGTAGTTTATATGGGACGCATAATCGATAATACGGGTAAATCACCACGAAACAAACATTACCGAAATACCGATTGTCGACTAATTTATTATTACGAAAAATTAACTATTGCTTGTTGCTATAATATATTAATATTATATATAATATAAATATATTTTACGTCTAAATTGTTTAAATCTAATAATATCTAAAACCGATTATACTATAGTACATAGAAATATAGAATATTATACTCCATAACCAATTTTTTTTCTTTGTGTAGACTGTAGTGTGTATACAATTTAATTTAAGAATTATATCAAGCGATTCAAGCCCACATATTCGTACACTTCTAATAAGTATGCGCATGAGTGGCATAATAATCTTGCATTCGTGTAGTACGTAAACATTTGTTTTTAAACGCAAAATTTCACGAATTTTAGATGTGAAAAATAAAGTTTTTAATTTAAAAAATATATATTAGGAATTTTAAAAAAATCACTTAAATATATGCCCAAATAATTATTAAAATATATAATATACATTATAAAAATTTTCAGTCAGTATTAGGTCAGGCCATGGCCTGACTGGCCTGACCCGTAGTTTCGCCTATGTATATATATATATTATAATCTAAATGATCGATGTTGATAATTAGTACAAAATAATGTAGAAACTGATTTTTGTGGGTAGTGCATTTTTCATCATTTAAATTCTAAATTAATTCTAGATTTTTTTGGTTTTACAATGATGTAGGTATGCTGTATTATTATAATTATTATTATTATAATTTTTTTTTTTTGTGTATATAAAGATACTTTGTTTTTGTAGTAATAAAAGTTGCTTTATATTATCATAAATTCATAACTGAAGTAGGTAGGTTTTTGATAAAAATATTATATCTAATTGATACTTTATTTAGATCATTTCTTAAATATCTTAATAGTTTTGTTAAGGGATAGAATAATAGGAAAACTACCAAATTTCTTTATCTTAATAATTTTTAATTAATTACATATCTATGTACCTATTACAACAATAATAATGACATTTGATACTTACAGGTACATTAAAATGTAATTATCTTACTTATCTCAACAATAAATACCTATTTATTTAAAAAAAAATATTTTAAATTATTGTTATTTAGTAAAACATTTGTCTAATGATAAAATACTAAAATAGTAGTTTAATTAACTGTAACTTTTTCTTTTTTTGATATTGCACACCATAAACGCAATGAAATGAAATATATAACTTCAATAGCACTGAGAAAACTAAAACCCATGAATAGACCTAAGAGCCCTCCAGTGTTAGCTGAAAAGTAAAATTATTTTAATTTTAAGTTATTTTTAAAGTTTTATATATAAATATAATTGTGTCTTTCTATAAATGAAGAAATTATATTTAAGATATATTTAAAAATTTTGGAATGTTATAAATTTATTTATTTATAAATATTAATATTGACTTACATAAAAATTCTGTGAATCCAAATAATTCGCCTTTAGTATAACCGGTAAATTGTGTTTCTGCAAAGAAAAAATGAATAACAGCCATATTTTTTCTAAAGAAAAAAAAATTATTTATATTGTTAGGTATAAATAATAGTGATTAATTACTAAAGAAGAATAGTCTCACTTAAAATAAGTAGAACTTCTTCCAGATAAAAATGATTGCTTGATTTTATAACTATTGGCTAATGGGGAAGATGAGTGTACTTTATTATACCCAATCCAATGACAACCTGGTAAGCAAGTGCAATTTGGTAAATTTGTTCCATTTAATAATTGGCTTATATCCATCAAGGCTGAACCATATTTAAGTTCCATTGCAACTGAAATTATAAAATATTTTAGTTATTAATATGTTTTAAGTAATCAAATTAAAAATTTAGATACACAAAGATAAATTAATTATTTCTGTGGAATAAACTCGGGAATAAAGAACTATAGTAATTATTGAAATAATTTTATAATTTAGCAGTTAGCAGTTGGTATATAAAATAAAATTGAGCACTTTTGAATATTTAGTGCTTGGTGCACATTGAAGATGACATTGTTGTTTAGATATTTATATGAGAATAAAGTATCAATTATGTAATTTGGGTTTTTAATAAAATATTGTAGTAGGTAAATTGCAATAATAAAATAAAAGCATATATAATTAATTAACAAAACATATTATTAAAATATATTTTACTTCTATTGATAAATATAAATTAAGTTCATTAGTTTTGCTAAGTATTTTCCCAGAAAATGTAAAATTATTTATTATAATTAGTATTGGAAAATATTTACTTGCATAATATTTGGACATGTAATTAAATAAAGTATTGGTATTTAAATTAATATTAGATAAATATTTATATAGATATATTATTTTATATATCTATATAATTTAAATATATAATTATAATATATAGGTAATATAATATATATTATTATATATAATTTTATTTAACATTGTAAAATATTGAAATATAATGAGAAGAATCAATATTTAAAGTACTTAAAATATTACTTTGAACGCCTATAAAAAAATTTAGACTTGAGATTTTCTTTATATTTAGGAAATACGTTATGTCGTTATGATTTATATTAATAATATCCTTAAAGAAAATGTAAAAATAATAAGAAGAATATTCGTATGGATTCTTGTATTTTCGATTACACTAGAAATGTCAACTTTAAACAGCTATAAAAAAATTCGAGACTTGGGATTTTTCTAATGTTTTGGTATCATGTTAAGTAATATGCGAGTATACTACAGTATAATTTTCATACCTATAACCCGAAATTGCCAATTTTATCAAACATATATTATATAAAAAGGAGAATTTTAGGAAATTTTCAAAGTTCTATATTTTGTAGAAAAATTAACATTACGGTTCCAAAATTTTATTATATATATATTATATATAGTACCTATGTGAACAATAAATAAAATTTTCAAGTTGTCTGAGTTATCGTGAAAAATGACGTTTTTCATCTTGTTTTGGTCAGTTTTCCTATCGTTTATGGTTAATTTTTAACCAAAAAATGACCTAAACAATGTATCAACTACATTTTAAACCAGAAACATAATATGCTGTTTGTGAAAATTGTAGCAATATTTCGGGTAGAAAAAGTGTCCAGTCACAAAGACAAAAAGACTCGGATCATTATAAAACCAATAGATATTTTGGCCTCGCTCAATATCTAAAATAAAAGCTGATACTGCTGTGAAAGAGATATAGGTGTAAAGATGATAGTGTCGATTTTTTATTAATATTTGAATATCATGATAAATTATTGCATTCGACAAACAATTTAGAGCTAAGTTTTGTCAGATATGTGCATTTTGGGGACTCATTTAGGAATTTTATAAAAATTTATATTAAACTTAAAGACTTGAATATTTTATTGGGCGTTTATATATGTACTTAATATATGTGTTAAAATTTAATAATGTTTACGTTAAAATTTTATGTAATCAATAGGTACATTTAATAATATATTTAACTGAACTTCGCTCAAAATTTTTTTTATTTTTAATTTATCATTGCATTCAAATTTTAATCAAAATTCAACTCTATTGTTTTTATACCTGTATTACTCCCACAGAAGTACCAGCTCTTCTTTTTATTCTTTATGAGTTTCAGTTTATTAAAATTACAAGTTTATTTTATTTTTTCAAGAAGGGACAAACAAATTTTTCATCAAATTTTAGTACAATATAGTTTACAATAATATACACTCATTTAATATAAATTATTCAAAATTTTACTTTTAGCCTTATCAGAACATATCTCATCTTTTTTTCCGCATATTCTAGTGAATCTATCTTCTATAAAATTATATAAATTATAATATTAATTGAAAATTATTTTTAATAAACATTCAACATATTAGGTATAATAATAATATTAATATTATACTTGGCATATAATACATGACACACTGGCAAAACATAAGAGTAAAATTTGCTTCACATTCCATCATACAATTTCGTTGAGTGTAAGTTTTATAAAATCTCAATTGCTTTTCTTCTGAATATACACATTGTCGTTGTTCTTTTTGTATGTTAGCTAAAGCTGGTGTAGCCATCCCTACGGTAGGGTGAATTTCTACTGATGTTTCTTTACCTGGTGATACCAAACTACCAAATGATGATATTTTTGGTGTTTCTACTGGACTATGTAACATTACCTATAATATACACATAAATTAGAATTATTATTTAAAGATTATTATTTTTATATTAGTATTATTACTTTAAATCCATAACTGACTTCTGATGAACAATAATATTCATCTATTTCAGCATCTAAAACAAGAGTGAGGCCTAGATGATTACCTGCACCCCAGGGTCTCCAAGGTGTGTATTCTGCAGGTGTATTTGGTGGATACCCATTTTCAGGAGTCCAGTTTGCTGACAGATTTGAAAAGGTAACATTTATATCAGATACTTCTTTTGGATTTCGAAATATATAGTCTGATTTCACTTTATTGAAAGAGCAACATATGCCTTCATCGGTTAATGAAGGATTGAATATTTCTGAACATACTTTAGGATTATTTGCCCATATACATGATACAATCATTTCATGACAAGGTTGAGAAACTCTAATCATAAATTTTTTTAATGAAGCCCAATCACCAGAATAATTGTCCATTGATGAATCTATTAATTGTGGATCTTCATCACAAAAATCACTTAATAGACGCCGATCGATATTGCCTTCAACATTGGAGGATCTATGCATGAATATAATAATATTTTAATTTTAAGTATTTGATTAAATATATATTTGTGTATTACGTCTCTAAAATATGTTTGGCAACAGATTTTCTTGCGTTATTCATATTGCAAATTGTAATGGCAGGAAATGGTATGCTTGTAAGTTGAGTTGCTTTTGGTGATAAACTAATAATTACAGGCATATCTTGCCATTTATGTACTAAATTAGCAATAAAGTAAATTGCTGTAATAACTGCTAGACCAAAAGATATTATCCAAAAGCACCTTAAAATAAAGGTTTTTTTTTATCAAAAATTAATGTTAAATTTATTAAATATAACTTACCTTTCGCTTACACTTAATTCATTATTACCAGCATATCTAAGACCATGTAAAGTAGTATTTTGTGAATAATCATTTAACATTCTTGTCCATTTATTACCAATTTTGTTTTTATTTATACTAGATTTTATGTGAATGTCAGACTCAATGTTTTTTGTTAACCATTTAGATTTATTATAAACATTGAAATTATTTTGATTGTGCCTATTAATAGGATACTTATAATGTTCAAAATCTTTAGCGTACATATTAATAAAAAAGAATTTGGTAAATGTTGAAAAAAAAATATTAGGTTTATTATAGAGTAATTTAATGATTTGATAAACTTAAGAATGAATGTGAAGTACTTACCAGTTATTACTGTTATATTGAAATTTTCAATAATTATTGATAATATCTTTTAAGCATGTATACGTAATAAATTATTGATTAATTTATAATTATTTTATGAGATGTAATTTCATAAATGGATTTTCTTATTATTTTTAAAATATAAATGTTATTTACTTTTGTATGTATAACTAATTTCATATTTTTATTTTTATTCTTCAGTACTTTATTTTATTATTTCAAAAAACAATATAAACTTTTTTAATAACATAATTCATTGTTAAACAATATAAATATTTGTTTTAGATAAACATGGAAGAACCAATGGATAATGATAATATTAATAAAAAAGGGCTTTTTGAAATCAATAAGTAAGTAAAAATGAGACTATAATGTAAATAAAAAATAAAAATGTGTCTTGATTAATAATATTGATAATTAAAATGCTTTACTTACATTTATATAAAAGTATAAATATTTAAAATATAATATTCATATATAACATAATTAGAATAATTTTATAAACAAAATGTAGAGGTTATATTAAAAGAAAATACAATTTATATTGTTCATTAAATATTCTGATTATCCTTGTTATATAGTTAAAGTAACAATTTTATTAAAAAAAAAAAATTTAATAATTAATGAACTATAAAAATATATTGGTTTTGCAGTGATGTATTTTATATATACGAGTATATATATATATATATCTGAAGACACTTTTTCTACCCAAAATAATATTCCAATTTTAGATACTTACATATTTTTTCTTGACATTCCGTTACTGTTATTAATAATGTAATTTTAAACAATGTAAATTGAATGAAAACAATTCTATCACATTTCATTTCACACAGCTTCAATTGAAATCGGAATCAAATAAATTCACAATAATACAAATAGTTTTAAAATTTTTATAGTAGAACGCATTTTGCTTAATCAAGAAAGTGAGTTATTATTGGCTGGTAAATTTATAATATTATTGTATTTGATTATTCATGGTAAACATTAAAAACTAGAAAAAAAAAAAAAAAAAATAGTGATAAGTAAAGATATGCATTAAGATTATTAAATTATAATTTTTGTCACCTCATACAAACCAAAATTGTTTGTTTTGAATCAGATTAAAACAGATTTTTGTTTTCTATACCATTATGCAAATACATTAAATCCCAAGTCCTAATTAAAATTACTGAATATTTTTATAAACTAAATATAAACTTGTGTTATGTTTAAATGATAAATCATATTAATGTTATTTATTTATTGTTGAGTAGGTAATTGTAGATAATTTATTTAAATATTTAAACATATTAATGTTTTTTTTATTTTTATTTTAAAGAATATTTAAAATCATATATTCAAAATCTCCACCAATTTTAAAAGATTTGACTGACGAAAATATTGATATTGATTACAAAGAATACATCAATGACCTTATCGATTTTAAAAAAAGTATGAAATATATAAATTAAATATTATTTTATCTATGTATTTAATTTTTATAATTTTTAAGTTAACAATAATCTGGTTGATGAAAAGTACAGTTCAATTACTGATGTAATTAAAGATATAAGACTTGTATTTTTAAATTGTTACAAATTTTATGGACCTAAAAGTGATTATACTATGAAATCACTAAAAATTGAAGAAATATTTGAAAATGAGATTAGTGAACTTGATGAGTAATAATTAATTTAGTTTTATAATATTTAGATATAAATATAATTTTACATTGTTTGTTTATTTTTTAGAGATTTAAAACCATTAGCCGATATTGAACAAACTTTAAATTTACTTAATATTGAAAGAAAAACTAATTTAAAATTTAGATATCCAAAAGGTATATGTTATTAAATATAATATTAATTTTAATCTAAGACATGTAAATTGATAAATATATGTTATATTTAGGTTGTTATGATTCAGTATTATTAAAGTGTGTAGCACATTGTCGCATTGAAAGATTAAATGAATATCATAAAAAGTTATATAATCATTATACTACTGATGTTGATAATATCCATATATTAGAAGAATTAATATGTTGGGAAAAAGAGATTTTTTTTAATGATCATTTTCGTTATATAAGCTCAATGTGGGAGGTTAATATAAATTGTTTTAAATACACAATATTAATATTATTAATTAATTTTTTTTCTTTTATTTTAGTTACCAGAAATTGGTATTTTTTTGTCTATTATATTCAATAAATTTGGTTATGATATTGTTAATCAAAGTGAAATTGAAAGAATGTTTTTAATGCCTAAAGAATCTACCACTATGAGTAAAATTATGACAACACTTTTGATGCCAATTAAAACAATAAAGTATAACGATCGAATTATGCCATATGCTGTTTGGACTGAAAAGTTAAGTAAAAAAGTCTCGGAATGGTATAAAATATATTATTTGAAAAAACAAAATAAAGTTCAAGTTAGTATTATTATTATTATTATTATTATTATTATTATTATATTTTTTTTTTTGTATTTCATTTTAACACTAAAGTGAAACATAATAAAAATAATCATTTTTTTTTTTTTAGGTAATGCAATCACTAGGTATTCATCCTGATTTTTGGGCTGCTATAGGCGATAAAAATCCTTTAGTTGAATATGATTATTGTGAACTTTCATATTTCATGAAAGTATGGCTTGTAAAAGGACTTTGTGATTATGCTACCGTGAGTTTAATAATTTATTAATAAGTATTATATATACGTAATTATATACTTATAATACTAATAATAACCTTTCATTTAATAGCTCTCTTCTAAATGGCTCAGTTGATGCCCCAGACCTTCTCCCCTCTATCTCTTTCCGAGTTCCCGTCCATTATACTAGAAATCACTCTCTTTACCTTGTCCCCTCTCACTTTTCCAACTACTCCCATAAACATCCTCTGCATAGAATGCTTCGACTACTCAATAACTCTTAGGCCAGTACTCTATATTTTGGATTTATATATTAATATTAGTTATTTAGTTTTTATTGTATTGTTCACTTTTTTCCTCTTCTTTTCTGTATATGTCTTGTTATTATAACTCTTTGAATTGCCAATTGGCGTTAAATAAATAAAATAAAATATAAGTAAGGCTCATTTAATAGTATTTGTTTTAATAAAATGATCTATTTAAAAAGCTTATAAATTGTATTATTATTATTATTATTATTATTATTATTATTATTATTATTATTATT
>JAIUCT010000028.1:1277087-1316255 GCA_021307375.1 Tetraneura akinire
TTATTATTATTATTATTATTATTATTATTATTATTATTATTATTATTTTTATTTTTATTATTAGAATAAATATAAAACTATAAATGATATTATAACAAATTGCAACGAAAGGCAATGTACAATATGGAAGAATGATACGGGAACAGAGGAATATTTTATATTTGATTCAATGTCTGATTTGAGGATTTATTATTACAATATTTCTTATGATGAAGTAATAGAAGTTATACATTTATTTAAAAAACATAATATATAATTGTTATAAAATTTTTTTTTGAAGCCAAGTCTTGAATTTCTTGAATTAGAAGAAACCAATGAAGAAATAAAGAAGAGAAATGCTTTATTTATTTCAGGTAACTTACATACATAATTACTAACATACTTGTATTAGTACGAGTATTAAACTTGTTGCTTTAATTATAATTTATATACTATACCTTATATTTTATAAAGGTTCATCCAGTAATTTTTATTCAAAATCACGAGTAAAACCAAATGAAAATAATTTTAAATTGATAGCTGATTCAGTTCAAGGTCTTCGTTTGTTTGTATCTGAAATTGATACTGAGGATTCATCTGTTCCTGATGATTTGATAAATGCTTTAGAAAATTTCATTTTAAAAGTGGAACCAAATGAATATAATCTAATGGTCTTAAATAATAATTCTAAAATAAAATTATTTAAAGACTGGAAGTCATATTCAGATACAACAGGAGATAGAATACAACAGGAAAAAGATGACATACTATTTTGGGAAAAAAAAAACACAAGATCTATTGATCTTCATTCAAGTATTGCTTTTGTTTATTTTATTTGATAACTTTTATTAAAATAGATATTTACAATCTATTGAAATATTTTTGCATAAGTAAATTAGATGAACAAAATAATATAAAAAAAGAGCTGATACTCCTGCCGCACAGGATACAGGTGTGCGAATCATAGCGTTTAATTTTAATTCGAATTTGAATGCAATGATAAACCATTGCATTCGTAAAAACGATTCTGAGCGAAGTTCAGTCAGATTATAATTTTCATTTGAACTATAAAATATCAACTTAAAACAGCTATAAAAGAAAATTTAGATTAGGGATTTTTCTAATATTTTAGTATGATGTTATGTAATATGTAAGTATACTTCAGTAAAATTTTCAGACCCTAATACCAAAAATTGCCAATTTTATCAAACATTATATACGTAAAAACGAGAATTTTACGAAATATTCAAAGTCCAATATTTTGTAGAAAAATTAATGTAACGGATCCAAAATTTTACTACATATATATAATAGCTATGTGAACACCCAAAACAATTTTCAAGTCTCTATCTTAAAAATTGCCCGAGTTATCGAGAAATATAGAAATTGAATTCGTCAAAATTTCATTTTTCGTGAAAAATGCCGTTTTTTCGTCATTTTTTCGAAGTTTTTTCTACCGCTTATAGTCAATTTTGAAAAATTCGAAAAATGACCTAAATAAAGTACCATCTACATCCACTTTTACATCTGAAACTCGCTATTCGTGAAAATCTAAGCATTATTTCGGGTAGTAAAAGTATTTTCAGAATATTTATTTATACGTAAGGATTCTAAGATTTTCGTTTTACTAAAAATATCAACTTAAAACGGCTATAAAAAAAAATTTTGACAATGGATTTTTCTAATATTTTAGTATGATGTTAACTAATATGTAAGTATATTTCAGTAAAATTTTCAGACCTAAATACCCAATATTGCCAATTTTATCAAACATTATATACGTAAAAACGAGAATTTTACGAAATATTCAAAGTCCAATATTTTGTAGAAAAATTAACATTTTTCGTGAAAAATGCCGTTTTTTCGTAATTTTTTTGAAGTTTTTTCTACCGCTTAGGGTCAATTTTGAGAAATTCGAAAAATGACCTAAATAAAGTACCAACTAGATCCACTTTGCTACCGGAAACATACCCTATTCGTGATAATCGGAGCATTATTTCGGGTAGTAAAAATGTTTACAGAATAAAAAAAAAAAATCACACATCATTGTAAAACCAATACATTCTTCGCTTCGCTCAGAATCTAAAAGATGATCTGATACTCCAGACTCCTGCTGCAGGGATATAGGTGTGCATATCATAGTATTTAATTATAATTAGAATTTGAATGCAATGATAAACCATTGCATTCGAAAAAACGATTCTGAGCGAAGTTCAGTCAGATAATGTAGGCATTGATTAATATACGATTTATTATATATCGTATTGCTGTTTTTTCGTCATTTATACATCGTTTTTTCTAACGCATAGGATCAATTTTGAGAAATTCAAAAAATGACCTAATTAAAGTACCAAGAACATACACTTTGCTATCGGAAACATAAAACAAAAAAATTAAAATATCAATTTAAAACATCCATAAAAAAAATTAAGACTATGGATTTTTCTAATATTTTGATATGATGACTTCAGACATAAAAAAAAAAAAAATGGCGGTCACCCATCCACTGTCGATGCCTGGCTACGGTGCTTAACACCAAGGTAGCGTTCAGGAATGTTACGCCGACTACACCACAGGCGTCTTCCATAGAGACATAGTTTTTGTGAATGCCGTTTTTTCGTCATTTTTTTCATAATATTTTCCTTTAAACTAAAAATATCAACTT
The DNA here is from genome assembly GCA_021307375.1 of Tetraneura akinire. Lineage (NCBI taxonomy): Eukaryota > Metazoa > Arthropoda > Insecta > Hemiptera > Aphididae > Tetraneura > Tetraneura akinire. The sequence goes on from JAIUCT010000028.1 coordinate 1,279,732, forward strand.
TAAACAGTTATAAAATAAAATTGAGAAGACTAGTGATTTTTTTTATATTTCAGAATGATGTTAAATAATATGTAAGTATACTTCGGTAAAATTTTCATACCTTTAATATTTTGAATGAATGTTAATTAATATATAAATATACTTCAGTAAAATTTTCAGACCTTAATACCATAAATTTCTAATTTTATCAAACATTATACAAAAAAATGAGAATTTTACGAAATATTCATAGTCTTATATTTTGTAGAAAAATTCACGTAACGGTTCCAAAACTTTATCACATATACATTGTACCTATGTGAACCCCCAAAAAAATTTTAAAGTCTACTTCAAAATTGCCCCAAGTTATCGTGAAATATTGAAATCGAATTCGTTGTAATTTGAAAAATGCCGTTTTTTCGTCATTTTTTGGTCGTTATTTCTACCGCTTAGGGTTAATTTTGAGGAAATCGAAAAATGACCTAAATAAAGTACCAACTACATCCACTTTGCTACCGGAAACGTATGCTATTCGTGATAATCGGAGCATTATTTATTATTATTTCGGGTAGTAAAAGAGTCTTCATTCTAAAAAAAAAAAAAAAAAAAAAAGACATACAATGCTACGCATCATATCATGATATCGCTACGCTCAGAATCTAAAAGGAATACAGGTGTAATAGATGATAGTATAGAATTTTCATTATCATTTGAATACAATGTTAAATCATTAAGGTGCCTACACACGTTCAGTCTTCAGTTCAAACTTAGCTGAAGGTAAATGTGTTCAGGTAAGTTTGAGTTCGTGATTCACTACACACTACTCGTATTGTAGTTTAGTTAAGTTAGTTGGGCTTAGATATCATCTGTACCAGCGCCCGATTTCATTGATGCGACTACTTTTTTATACTCCTTGCCGAAACAACTGCGTAATGAATTAATTTTTTTTGCCACGTCTTGTCTGTTTGAATTTGGGTGTATTTCTTTTAGTTTAACAAGTAAAACATCATATGCATCCTTTTTTTTATTTTTTGTCATTGTAATCTGATGACTTTACTTTCCATAAACATGGATTTTCTCGATAAAGATCAATTAATTCGTTCAGAATTTTTTGTGGCCAATTTCGAGAGTCCATATTATTACTATTATAATTTAAAAATACTAATGAAGTAATGATAAACACTTAAAACACAAACTTTAATAATATTAATAATAATAGTATTGATATACGACGAATATGATGAAAGTTTTAATATATAATATAATATAAGCTATAATACGAGTATATTATTGCATATACATATGCATGTGGTCGTTCATGCCAATTCAAAAAATCAAGAACGACCTGATCAGTTCATGCCGCGCCCAGGACTGAACGAGCCTTCAGTTTTTGCATACATACGTTACGACTTGCCTGAACGGTCAGACCTGTCCAGTCAAGTTTGAAACAAAAACTGAACGTGTGTAGGCACCTTTACATTCGTGAAAATGATTCTGAGCAAAGTTTTTCAAATAATATAAATATACTAATTACAATTTATTATATTTACAATAAATGAGTCAACTACATACCAAATATGACAGTACTTAGCTCAGAATCCTTTTTCGAATGTAATAATTTATCATTGCATTAAAATATTAATCAAAATTCAACACTATCCTCTTTATAGCATCATCCTTTATACGTATATACCAGTATCCCTTCCCTTGCTTTTAGATTCTGAGCGTAGCGAAGAATGTATTGGTTTTACTATGATGTGTGTCTTTTTTTTTTTTTTTTTTTTTAATTATGAAGACACTTTTACTACCCGAAATAATGCTCCGATTATAACGAATAGCATATGTTTCCGGTAGCAAAGTGGATGTAGTTGGTACTTTATTTAGGTCATTTTTCGATTCTCTCAAAATTGACTCTATGCGGTAGAAAAAACGACCAAAAAATGACGAAAAAACTGCATTTTTCAAATTTCGACGAATTCGATTTCAATATTTCACGAGATAACTCGGGCAGTTTTGATGTTAGAGACTTGAAATTTTTTTGGGAGTTCATATAGGTACTATGTATATGTGATATAATGTTTGATAAAATTAGCAATATTTGGTATTAGGGTCTGAAAATTTTACTGAAGTATATTTATATATTAATATTATTAATTAACATTAATTCAAAATATTAGAAAAATCTCTAGTCTCAATTTTTTTTTGTAGCCGTTTAAAGTTGATATTTTTAGTTTAAACGAAAATATTATGAAAAAAATGACGAAAAAACGGCATTCACAAAAACATGGCTCTATGGGAGACGCGTGTGGTGTAGTCGGCGAAACATTCCCGAACGCTATCTCGATGTTGAGCACCGTAGCCAGGCATCGACAGCGGATGGGTGACCGCCGTTTTATTTTTCGTTTTTTATTCTCTTTATGTCTGAATCATCATATCAAAATATTAGAAAAATTCATAGTTTCAATTTTTTTTTTTATAGTTGTTTATAATTGATATTTTTATTTTTTTGTTTTTATGACTGAAGACACTTGTACTACCAGAAATAATGGTCTGATTTTCACGAATAGCATATGTTTCCGGTAGGAAAGTTGATGTTCTTGGTACTTTATTTATGTCATTTTTGAATTTCTCAAAATTGATACTATGCGTTAGAAAAAACGATGAAAAAATGACAAAACGGCAATATACGAGATCAATACTTACATTATCTGACTTAACTTCGCTCAGAATCGTTTTTCGAATGCAATGGTTTAACATTGCATTTAAATTATAATTAAAATTAAATACTATGATATGCACACCTATATCCCTGCGGCAGGACTATCGGATCGTTTTGTATTTTAAACTGAAAAAAAAATTAATACTTGAGATTTTTCTAATATTCAGAAAATCCTTTAAACAATATGTAAGGATGTCTGGATGTGTCAATACAATTTTTAAAATATTTAAAATAGAATTTAGAATTCATATAAATAGTTTAAAAGTTTAAATACTTATTTTACTAAAATTTTAAGTTAAAATACATATAAAAATTATTAGAGATTTAAGATTTTTCCTAATATAATTAATATATATATCAGCATGCTTTAATCCAATTTTCAAATTTATTGCTTTTCTATTAATTTTTATTGTAAAAGTATTGAGAAATAATAAGAATAGTTGTATGGATTAGTTAAACTTTAATTATTTTAACTTTAATGTTATAAAAAAAAAATTGAGACTTGGGATTTTTCTAATATTTTGATATCATATTAAGTAATAAATCCTATCCTCCCTGGATTCTGTTCAGGCGTTCGCTTGATGAGAGTATTTTCCCATCTATTCTAAAGTTTAGTTCTATAACACCTATCTTTAAATCTGGTAATAAGGCTATTGTATCAAACTATCAACCTATTTCCATACGGTCTCGCATATCTAAAATATTTGAATCTCTTGTTTTGGCTGCTAGTCAACCGTCCATTAATCATATTCTTATGGAAGAGTAACATGGTTTTCGTCCTGGACGTTTTGCATCGACCTGTAACTTATTATTTAGTAATTATATTTATAATTCCTTTCTATCTCGGTCACAAATTGATGTGATATATATGGACTTCACTGAAGCTTTCGACTCTGTTAATCATAATATTCTAATATATAATCCATATTATTAAAGAGTCCAGAATTGGTGAGCCTATTTTGTATTGATTTCATTTCTGCGTTACTAGCACATACCAATGAGTTAAGGTTTTTGGTATAACATATAATTTATTTTTGGCTTCATCTGGCGTTCATCAAGGAGGTCACCTTTCACCCTTATTATTCTCGCTTTTCATAAACAGTGTTCATCGCCTTTTACGCTATTGCCGTATTTTTTGTTTTGCTGATGACATTAAGCTATATGCACGTGTTGATGAACACTTGAAGACTGTTTAAACCTTCAAAGCATTTTTAATAAGTTTTCTGAATGGTTTGTTAATTTAGGTCTAAATCTAAATGTCTCTAAATGTAGAGTCACATGTCATTATCAAGGATTCACTCTCCTATTGTGTTCTCTACCACCTTGGTGATTCCAATATTAAGCGGATCCCTGATAATGTCATGGACCTTGGTTTTAAATTTAATTATATCCAGGACCTCATATATATCATATTTGTTGTAAGGCTTTTAAAACCCTTGGGTTTATAATGTTACTGTCCAAAGATTTTCGTTAAGGTACATCGTTGAAAATGCTTTATTGCACTCTTGTACTTCAGATACTCGAGTATGACTCGGTTTTCTGAAATCCTCATATAGCTTATGATTGATGCAGCTTAAATTTTTTTGTTTTGCAAGGTTTCAGTTGTAAATTCCTTGTGAGTCTCATGATTATAGCCCAGTTTCTAAAGTTTAGAAAGGGTCACCTTTCCAAAGAAGGAAAGGGGAAGGTTTACCATCCCTGGTTAATTGTAGGAGTTCCGCAGGAATTAAATTTTTAAATGATATTTTAAGTAATTAAGTCGATTCATCAGACCTAGTATCATTGATATAATTTAGGGTTCCTCATTGTTTTTCTAGAACTAATGCACCTTTTTTTTATACCGTATTCTGCCACCAACTAAATGTGTAATGAACCCATTAAGCGATTATTATCTTGTGCCAATGCTGATCCAACATTCCTAATTTCTTCTTTTGAATCTATACATTAATGCACAAATGCACAATAAGTTCATTTGAGAAAGGACATATATAATATGAAACGTGTGATGAAGTAGCCATCCATTAGTAGCTCTTGACTAGGTGAATAATTTAGTTGTTTTTTTTTTTTTTTTTAGACATGATATGACATGTAAATTTTTACAGTGAGTCACGGCACCACTTTCTTTTTAACCTACGGTTATGATATCCTGGGGGTGTAAGGATGCAAGATCTTTTATAAAAGTGTTAAGATTAGTTTTGAGTTGCATGTGGAAGCGTGTGTAAAAGTTACGAGCTTCTTCTTCTATTTTTATCACATGTAAATCGTTATGAAGAGTTAGGTTGGAGATATTAGTTGGTGCATTGGATAATCGTCGGAGAGAGATATTTTAGTAAGTTTGAATTCTGTTAGTATTGGTTTTTTTAGCCATACCCCATTGTTGTAGACCAAATGTCCAGATCAGTTTGAGTAATGTTTTATATACTACTGTTCACAATAAAAGCGGTAGTCGGCGGCCGACTTCTGCGTTTGGGCGTGGTGTCTATTTAAGTTGGGTGCCTAGCGCTACAACTTTTACGGGAGCGTCGTTTATTCTAGTAATGACAATTAACGTGTACACATAATTGAAAATACATTGTGCCTACTCAATGACTGTCACGCGCCGTGCGGTACTGAATTCAGAATTGTGTTTCGTACGCCGCGTCAGACGAATGTTTACGTGTCGTTTGTAATATATTTATGTAATTTTAGATTAAGAGGTGGAAACGTCTGACCGAAACGTACGAAAACTCGTCACCGCCGACTACCGCTCTTATTCTGAATAGAGTCTAGATTAGTAGTTTGGTGTTCAAAGTGAAGCATTTATTTTTTAATTAATATTAAGAGGTCTGAGTTTACGCAGAATGGTTATTTAATATTAGTCTTTTGGTACAAAGGTGTTTGTTCCATGTTAGTCTTTTATCTAGGATTAATCCCAAGAATTTGGCTATATTGGATGTTGGAATTTGTATGTATTTAAGGGTAATGTTTGGGCTTATGCCTTGTTTAAGTGTGAACGTTAAATGTGTAGATTTATTTTGGTTTATTTTGACTCCATTTATCGTACTAATCAGATAAGAGATTAAGATGTGTTTGTAAATTTGATGAGGCAGTTATAGGATCTTCATTAATAGATAAAATGATTTTGTCGTCAGCATAATCAGCTACAATGGTTTGTTGCATGGTAGGTTGGTTGTCTACGTAGATGTTAAAGTGGCAAGGGGATTATATGCCACCTTGAGGAACACCAGATTTGATTTTTAAGATTCCCAATGTGTATGTGTTACGGTACTTGAAAGTATCTATCAGTTATGTATGATTTAAGTAAGAGAAATAAGGAAGAAAGGAGAATTTTTTGAGTTTAGATTGCAAGCCTTCGTGCCAAACTCAGTCAAAGGCTTGTGAAACATCTAAAAAAACACAAGAGCAGTAAAGTTTTTTTTCCAGAGTCATGGAGATAGCATCAACAATTCTATGAGTCTTGCTATGTGAGTTACGGGAACTGAACTTAGTGGGAGAATATTATTATTGGAAAGATATGTAAATATGCGTTTTAAGTCTTTCTAAAATTTTTGATAAGAAAGGCAAGAGGCTTATTGGTCTAAATGTAGTTAGAGTATCAAATGGTTTGTTAGGCTTAGGAAAAATAATTATATTGAAGAACTTCCATTACAATGGAAAGTACGATAGTCTGAGAGCAGCATTATATATGTAAGTTAAAAGTATTATGATTTTTGGGAAGGCAATTAGTTACTTCTGCAGTAATTAAATCGTAGCCGGATGATTTTTTTTTTAATATTTTTGTATTGTTTGCTTAACTTCATTTGGGGTAAAGTATTTATCTTGAGGACTAGGAAGTAGTGGAAGATTTAAAAAGGTATTAACCTCATTTACCTGTTGGGTTATTAATATAATATCATGATGCGGTTGAAATGTTTCATGTAAATGGGTTTTGAATAATTCGGCTTTATCGTAGTCAAAAAAGTAAGTGAGTTATCAGGTTTTTTTAGTGGCACTGAGGGTGTTTTTTATTGAAGTTTTTTTTAGTTTCTTTCCATAAGCTACCATCTGTTGAAGAAAGTCTATTTAATTTTTGTTCAAAAATATTGGTTTTTAACTTAACCAGTCTTTTTTAAAAAATTGACTAGTCTATATGTACTTTTGTGAGAAGGAAGTCGTGTATATTGATATAGTGCTCTAGCTTTTCTCTTTTCAATTATTAGAGAGCGGACTTGGTCAGAGAGAAATGGACATTTGTGAAGTAAGTGGACATATGGTGTTTGATAAGTTGGCCGCTGAGTGAATAATAATATTATAATATAATAAGTGAAGACAAGTGAATAATTGGTATTAGATTGTTGTGTAATATGCTATTTGTATACATATATATAATAATTTTGTACAAAATATTTGATAAATTTCTTAAGTTTAATTAATAAAAAGACATATATAAATAAGTACATACGGGATATTATTACAAAAAATTGATACTTTGTACTCTTTATAATAATAATAATCTTTCAATAATTTGTTAAATACCATGAAGTAACATAAGTACTGTCACTGAATGATGTTGTAATAAAAAAATTAAATATCTATATTTATATTTATATTTATTTTATTGTGTGGTATAATATTATGACTGTTTTATTTATTCTGTACATGTCATGACTAGTTAAATAATTATTGTAGTATTTAATGTTTTTTTTAATAATTTAAAAAATTTTGTTTTTCATAATATAGGTTTGAACTTCATATATATATATACATTATATTATTAGTTTTTAATTTAACTGTAACTTTTTAATATTTTAACAGATATTAATGAAATATTAATGGAGAAGCGTACAAGAAAACCAGTTATAAAAGAAATATTTGATATTGATGATATAGAATGTAATTCTGATGAATATATGAGTTCTGATAATGAAGAATCTATGGATGATTCTGAAGATGATTGGGATGCTATGAATCGATCAAAAAATAAATGCAAACTACTATCACAGCCTTATAAACTATGTGAATTGGAAAAACAATTAAAAGATAAAAACAAAAAGGCAAAATGTAGTATAAACAATGACTTTAATAACAAATTACCTGGAATTATAAATGAAAATTTATCGATTGGTAATAATATAAAACGTACATATAAAACTAATATTACTTTTAATAGTTGTAAGAAATTAGTTAGTCCAATAAATATAAACCCTACTGATATAAAAATAAAAGTATATGATGACGTTTTATTAATTGATAGTGATGATGATGAAGATGAAAATAAAAAACAAATAATTACTGTTAAAAATAATTCACTTGTAGATGTGCAACCTGGTACAAAAAAAAATAAGACTGATGATGTTTTAAAAAATGATGTTATAGACCTAGATAATGATTTCGAAATTTTAGCAAATGATTATTCAAATACTATTATTAATTCTGTTAAAGAAATTAAAACGGCATGTAAACAGAATTATACTATAAATAAACCAACTATTTCTAATTTAAGTAAAGATGTTATTTCAATTGAAGATGATGAACAAATTGTTATTAGTGATGATGAAGATGATGTTCAATTTCTCTCTATTGTTCCTAGAGTTAATAAATCTTTGAATATGAACAAATCAAACATCTTACATAATAATTTAAAAATATCTAATACAACAGTATCTCCAGACGTATCTATTATTCCAATAGATGTTCATTTACCCAAAGGTATTCAGGTCACTATGATAAATCCACAAACTACAATGCCATCACATTTTAATGCTAGTAAGAGAACTAAGAGATCTCATAATAATAATGATAATTTAAAAAATAAGGAAGTTAATGTAGAATGTAAAGTTATTTCGAAGCCAAATGTTAATGGTGAAGTAAAGTTCTATGTTAGTTTACCAAATGGTACACTTCATCCTGTATCTGACGAGCTTATGAATAATTACTTAAAAGAACATAATAACAAATTGCCCGACTATTGGCTTGTACCATTACAGTATGATGTAGCTAAGCAATATGGGTTTAAATAAAATATTAATATCCTTTCTCATATGATCTCTAAATATTGTAAAAAGGTAACTTGTAAATATTTGTCATATTGATAATTTAATAATAAAACCTTATAATATTATAAATTAAATATTGTAATTTTATTTAATACATTGCTTTTACATGGTATAATATATATTTTTTTTTTTTTTTTATGTATCTATTACTCTGTCATTTTAATGCAAATAATAATTGTTAAACAATTTAATTTATTGTGTACGAGTTTTTCCTTAATGTTTTAAACAAAATCTATATTGTTTAAAGGAGGGGTAGGCAACATTTTTATTTAAATGGGCCATATTTTATTTTCAGTTTTTCATTGAGGGTTGCATACATTAAAATACTTTTTTAATATCTAATTCTTATATATTTATTGATATCAAGAATTACATTATAAGTTCCATTAATGCTTGGTTTTCCTTATTAACTAATTTTAAATAAAATATATTAGTCGACATTTTTTTTTTTTATAGTATTTATAATGTTATAATTATTGCTCTAAATAAAAAATATATATTTATAAAATTCATGAGTGTCAAAAGTATAGGTACTAATATTTAGTGTGATTTTTGAACTTGAATATTTTCCACTAATTTGTTTATATCCGCTTTCAAATTATTTGATGTTGATATTCGTATAACTGCATTTAAGTGTTAGTCATTTATGTAAGCCGGAGTTTCTAATTCCGGTTACAAATTATTTATTATATGTTGAGTTAAGTCAAACATGATTAAAGAATAAAATCAAATAATATATTTGATTTAAAACAATGTTGTAATTATTTGAAATTGGGCGTGGTAACTGTGTCTAGCACCAAATCTCAACTGCTTTACAATGATCAAAAGTTAGTCTTTAATAGTATTATAATATTGTCTTAAGTGGTAAATATTATTGAATATAAGAATAAAATATTATTGTTATAATTAAATAGTTCTAATAACAAGTAATGACTAATAATAAGTTACAATGTTCAATGTTCACAATAACAATATAATTATTAATATTAATCTTAATGTGTAATTGTATTTATAGTTTCTAATGTGATAGAAATGACAATAATTAATAATAATAGTAATAAACAAAATTTTTATTTTTATATTATTAATTAAAAATAATATTTTTTATTTAAAATAAAATTGAACACTTGTGAATTCAAAATTACCCGTATAGCAGGAGTACAAACTTGTTTCACTTGTTTTGATTCCATTTATTATTTTATTCATTTAGAAGAAGACAGTAAAAAATAATTATATTACCTAATAATAATATTCTAATAATATAATATATAGGTATTAATGTATTATATGTAATACAATACAGACAAAAAGAAAAAAAAAGTTCATAAAAATCTGAGGCCCCTAATAAGGAGGCCATAGGCAACTGCCTATTGTGCCTAATGGTAAATATGGCACTGTGAAAGGGTCTTAATTATTCTTTTGCTTATTGATCTATTAGCTTGAAAATAATATCGACTTCCAACCGCCTTAATTATAAGTTTATAACAAATAATTAAAATAATAGGTAAATGTATTTAATATTTAATGTAGGTAACATCAATAAATAAAAGACGATCTGATACTCCTGTCGCAGGGATATAGGTGTGCATATCATAGTATTTAATTATAATTATAATTTAAATGCAATGTTAAGCCATTGCATTCGAAAAACGATTCTGAGCGAAGTTCAATCAGATAATGTAGGTATTGATTAATATATTGCCGTTTTTTCGTTTTTTCTAACGCATAGGATCAATTTTGAGAAATTCAAAAATGACCTAAATAAAGTACCAAGATCCAAGAACATCAACTTTCCTACAGGAAACATATGCTATTCGTGAAAATCAGACCATTATTTCGGGTAGTACAAGTGTCTTCAGTCATAAAAACAAAAAAATAAAAATATCAATTATAAACAGCTATAAAAAAAAAATTGAAACTATGAATTTTTCTATTATTTTGATATGATGATTCATGATTCAGACATAAAGAGAAAAAAAAACGAAAAAATAAAACGGCGGTCACCCATCCGCTGTCGATGCCTGGCTACGGTGCTCAACACCGAGATAGCGTTCGGGAATGTTTCGCCGACTACACCACACGCGTCTCCCATAGAGCCATGTTTTTGTGAATGCCGTTTTCTCGTCATTTTTTTCATAATATTTTCGTTTAAACTAAAAATATCAACTTTAAACGGCTATAAAAAAAAATTGAGACTAGAGACTTTTCTAATATTTTGAATTAATGTTAAGTAATATACTAATATATAAATATACTTCAGTAAAATTTTCAGACCTTAATACCAAATATTGCTAATTTTATCAAACATTATATATGTTACGCCCCATTTGTGAAATTGCTCAATTCATGAACTGGGTAGTTTTTTGCTCAATTCATGAAATAGACATCTACATGATCCATTTCATGAAATGGTCAAATTTTCATTTTTTTTTGCCCAGTTCATGAATTGGACATACAAATTAAATTAAGAATATTATATTTTTGAATTTTTAATTTTTCAATATTTTGCTATATTTTTTAATGCTTCAATAACAGATTTTTCATAATCTTTTGTCCATAAAGTGTTACATGAATTAATAATTTCTTCAAAATTCATTTAAAAAAAAAAATAATTAATATTTAATAAAAAAAATGTAAACGAAAACTATATGAAAAGATAATATTATTAATTATTATGTTACACGTATTAAAACTTATAATACCACACTAATACTGTTCTGTTACAATAACTTAAGAAATCTACTAGACACAGCCAAATAATTAATTTCAATGGACTTTTGTAGATAAATAAACAGGTATATCCATTATAAATATAATGTAAGATATAGTTGTATAATAAATTACTACCTAGTGTTATAGTGTTACTTTTATTAATATTATATTTAGATTCACATGACCGTGCTTATTTAGATAAAATATTGATTTTCCAATGTGCTTGTATATCGTTTACTCGGTTCGCGATAACGATGTAATATACTCGTATACAGGGGGAAATTGTATAATTTGGTATCACTTTTATTGATATTAATATGTACTATGTACATATTAATATATTATATACAAATATGAAATAATATATATGTTGTATACAATAAAAATATTAACAATAATAATTGCACAGTTCATGAATTGAGCAATATTTTATTTGTCCAATTCATGAACTGGGCAAAAAAAAATGAAAATTTGACCATTTCATGAAATGGATCATGTAGATGTCTATTTCATGAATTGAGCAAAAAACTACCCAGTTCATGAATTGAGCAATTTCACAAATGGGGCGTAACATATACAAAAAAACGAGAATTTTACGAAATATTCAAAGTCCTATATTTTGTAGAAAAATGAACGTAACGGTTCCAAAATTTTATCACATATACATAGTACCCATATGAACTCCCAAAAAAATTTTCAAGTCTAAAACTTCAAAATTGCCTGAGTTATCGTGAAATATTGAAATCGAATTCGTCGAAAATTGAAAAATGCCGTTTTTTTGTCATTTTTTGGTCGTTTTTTCTACCGCATAGGGTCAATTTTGAGAAAATCGAAAAATGACTTTAATAAAGTACCAACTACATCCACTTTTCTACCGGAAACATATGCTATTCGTGATAATCGGAGCATTATTTCGGGTAGTAAAAGTGTCTTCATACTTAAAAAAAAAAGACACATTATTGTAAAACCAATACATTCTTCGCTTCGCTCAGAATCTAAAATTACTACCAATTTTCGATAATTAATTATAAATTGCATAAAATTAAAAATGATGTTAACTGACAGAACTGCAGAAGATTTATTGGTTCATGGTTATTCTTATTAATTCTTGTTTATTAAACTGAGACGGTACGGTGCCGGTGTCAGCGTAGTCCGTACTCTCATTGGTGGTTGAACGTCTAGGTCCATTAGACTAAGGAATACAATACACACGAATCTGTATGGTGCGAACATTTGTGTATTTGATTCATAGTCACAGACACAAAATAAATGTAAATAGAAACGAGGTGTCACAGACGAGTGACAGTTGCCCGTCCGGACTGTTGTTGGTAGGTGTACTGGTGTGGTCGGCTTGTGGCTTGACGGGTAAAGGCATAAAGCGCCCGACTCACCGTTAAGATCGAGCAGCACGATTCGGTCGTACCCTCCTAGTCTCCCTTCCATATTTGGATCGGAGGTCTCTGTGCGTACTAGCGGGCCGCCTAGGTTGGTGGTTGACTAAGAAGACAGATCGCGCCCGACATCGTTCGTACAGGTACGCACCATATCGGGCCGTGTCATACTCCCCTAGCCATAGCCAAGCCCCTGGTATTGAAGTTATTATTTACTTCCCTTAATATACTCTCATTAGCGGAAATCGGGAGGGAAGCTATAGGAGGGGACTCAAAAATAAATTATAGTAAACTTAGCCCCCCCCCAAAAAAAATAAAAGACTACCTACTTTATAAGTAAAATTATTGAATTTTAAAAAAAATTTTGCTATTATATCATATTTTATAAGAATAAACAATTAAAAAAGCAAGGAAAGGGATACAGGCAGGGCATTTTTTAGTGAATATTCACTGCGTGTCCAGCTGTCGTTTCAGTTTTATTGGTCTGCCGCCTGGTGTCTTCTTATTTTGGATAGAGTATAGCTATGATGATTTTTATGAGGAAGGGAGAGGATTATACACACTCGTAGAATTCATGAAATTATGTATAAATCAAGTAGACAAAATGATATTAGTAAAACTGATATTTCTCACATTAGCATTTATTTAGTTCATGACCATTACAAACTAATATAATAACTAATAAGTAGGGCCCGGATTTAAATGCATTCAAACCATATAAATATGCTCTAAACAAATAGCCAAAAATGCCCTTAAAAAATGTATTTTACCACAAAAATGACCTTAAAAATGAAAAAAACGACCTTAAAATGCCGGATATACCTACTCTTATTATTGTATTTAATTTGTAATTTATAAATAAGATATTGTTCGCCGCGGGGCTCTTACCGTGCAGTTGGTCCTGACGACTTGTGCCGCAGGATGAATCAGGGATGGTGAGGAATGGGTGACTTGGAACAGAACCTTATAATTAATAGGATAACAACTTCAATTTAACATGAAGAGCCGCAAATGGCAGGCCCATAAAATATATTAATACAATAATACCACAAAAAAAGTAGGCGCCCAACGTACACTCAAGACTCGTAATATATATACAAAATAATATCAATGTAAACTATAAACAAAATACATATATATATATATATATGAATAAAAAACGGATAACATCACGGGTCCTGGATCACCGCCGCCGAACTTCTCGTCGTTGAATGGGCATCAGAACCTCGAAGATGTTGCCGCCGACGTCACGAGTGTGTATATGGCATGAGTGTGTAATTATACAGGCCGAAGCACTCTTTTGAAGAGGTATACACAATACAAGGATATATATACATATATGAATATATATATATATATATATATATTTAATAAGGACGAAGCCCACGTGTGGCACGTGTATAATAATTATACAATTTCGCGCACTCGCGAATACAACGTACGAGTATATAGATATCAAATAGACGGCTTATTAAAGCAACAAGTATTATATATATACTTATAAAATGGTGTTTGACACACACGACAGACCCTAATAGTAAAAAATACGCTAACCCAGCTCAACGCGAACACCACCGTGGACAACAACCAACACGGGGAACGCGAACACGAGCACGGTCGCAAACCAACAACGACTGCGGCCACCAAAACGGTCAAGATGGTCGCGTAAAACCCGCGTACAGATAAAGCTCGCCGGACTATGGCGTCATGAGGTGGTCGCGACGTGGTGATTTTCGTGACGCCAATATGATCTTGATTTAGTTTCCAACAGATATAATTATTATTTATTATTTTATTGAAAAATAAAATGAAAATTTTAAATGATAACATAATGATGACATGCATATAATTTGGATTTCTGGCCGTTTTGAAGAAATATTATTCATTCTAAACATAACAAAATATATATTAAAATTTATGTAAAATTAAAATTCCAAGTAAGCCTATGTACTTACTAAACTTTTAGCATTTGTGTGAATACAGCTGTATGCAATCATATTGTTTAATTTTAATTACCTATATTTTTAATGCAATGATGAACCATTGCATTCGAAAAAACGTTTCTAAGTGAAGTTCAGTCAAATAATGACGTTTTTTGTCATTTTTTTCATAATATTTTCGATAAACTAAAAATATCAAATTTAAACACCTATAAAAAAAAATTGAGACGAGGGATTTTTCTAATATTTTGATATGATGTTTAGTAATAGACTAATAGGTAAATATGCTTCAGTAAAATTTTCAGATCTTGATGCCCAAAATTGCCAATTATATTTATATCAAACATTATATACGAGTACCTACATAAAAACGAGAATTTTACGAAATATTCAACGTCCTATATTTTGTAGAAAAATTAACGTAACGGTTCCAAAATTTTACTACATATATATATATTTAACCTATATGTGAATACCTAAAAAAATTTTCAAGTTTCTAATTTCATAATTGCCCGAGTTATTGTGAAATATTGAAAACGTATTCGTGAAAAATGCCGGTTTTTCGTCATTTTTTCATCATTTTGCCCTCTACTCTCTAGTTAAATTTGTAAACATTAATACAAATTCTTTGCATAAAGCAAGTTTTGATTGATATCATTTCTATGTCATTAGGATATTTTGACAACGTATCATTGAAACTTTGAAACTATCGTATAACGGTGTAGATAATACAGGTGGTAAATTGGAAATAATCACCTAACACTATTATATTATATACGTATATATCACCGAATGGTTCGTTAATTCTCATTATATAGACCTTTGTCTTTGATCTATGACCTATGATTTTTGGATCGTTACAAGCGCATTCGGCAATTTTTCCAGATTATAATCGTCTGGCGCCAATGGTGCTATTAAATCGTGGGATTTTCGAACGTTCGCGAATTTTATCTCCACGGCCGTTCGATTATTGCCGGTGTCATAATAATTGTGCGTGGACACTTCGCCGTGTGTGATTGACGCGGAATGTGCGTCGTTCCAGTCACTGGCGTTAACCACCGGCCTATTTTTAGTATAATTTAACGCGTACTATAGCGCGTCGCGCGTGGTATCGTGGCCCTTTTCAGTTCTTTGCAAAGACTTATACAATTATTACATATTGGGCTCCGGCCATTTATATATATTATATATTATATACGCGTGTGCTTCGGCCGTTTGATATAATACGCGTGTGCTTCGGTTTTTTGATACAATACGCGTGTGCTTCGGCCTTTTGATACAATACGCGTGTGCTCCAGCCAACAGACTCATGGTGACATCCAGCATAATAATATATAATGCATTAAGACATTGTGGCAAGCCAGTTCATCATATTTGCATGACGGTATTCTCCATCACTATAATTTAATTTATTTTGTAATTTTTGTATAGGTACTCGTACTTGTCTATAATTTATATATATAGGTAGGTACCTACTTTGTGTATTTGTGTATATCGTATTAATTATTATTATAGTAGTGTGTCTGCTATTGCGGCACATCAACATAATCACTATAGGTACAACTTGTTCAATATGTTATACGTAATATTATTTTTCCTCGATCCCAAATTTATGCGAGTCGCAGTGGTTAACCGCGTGAGTCGTAGGAACTGTTGTGGCGCCAACAATGATCTTTGATCTGTGTTCTTATTATCTATGATCTGTGATGGTCCAACCCCCGGGAGGTGCTCAAACAAGTATTATGAGATTTACGATGGACATTTTTGTTTATACAGGTAGATGGTAATATCACAGATTAGATTAAACACGAGCGGATCCAGTGAAAGGCAGTAGGTCGAAAAATGATAAGAATTTTGATACAATAATTCTCGCATTAACTGTGTTGCCAATCCACAAAAATAATTAATTTATGTTACCATAATTTAACGTTTAAAATTCGTAAACACTTATTAAATATATTTTAAATTTTTAACTTATGTATTTCTTTAAAATAATGTATTTCATCTTGGGATATTTAAGATGCACAATGGTTTAATAATAATACATTTATATTTTATTTATTGTAAAAATTATAAATTGTTAATACAATCATATGTCATATCTCATATGTGTATATATATGTCACGGGCAAAGTATACAATTTGGGCATTTTATACATTGTCCGGACATTTTATACAATGCCCTTCGTATATTGGGCAATATAGAAAACGGATGAGATGATTTAAGCATTATAGACAATTATCGCTGTGTATTGTATAATCCCGGACTTTATATGACCGTAATATATAGGTAAATATCCAAAGGTCTCGCGAAGCGAGGTTTTAGGTCAAACAAAACCACTGCCTATCCGCACCAGTATCCGTTCTATGGGGTAGGTATTAGGTAGGTATGCTTTAGTCCCTTGTGGGTTGGGGCGTAGCCCATCCTCACGAAAAGTGCCGCAAAGCGGCGATTGAGGAAGTGAACGAAGCCGGTAGACGTAGCGAGCGTCCCTTCCACTTGGAAAGAACTATGAAATTTTTTTTTTGTATCTGATTATATTTTCTAATAATAAAAATATAATTTTATAAAAATAATACATTTAAAATAAAAAATACATAATGTAACAATTAACACCTATATCTAAAATAGATGTTTGTCGTTTTTATGTTAAAATAATTTTGTAAAATTCGAAAAGTAAAATGTATGTTGTCAATTTGTCGTAATGATTCAACTGTTCAATATTATTTAAATATAAACTTGAAAGGAAAAAAGTAGTTGTATCCAATAGTTGAATACATTTGAAAATTGAAATACATTCTGTTATCAACTATTATTAAAAGATACATATCCGTATATTATATTTTGATTGTACATTCTGACATTTAGTTTTCTAACGTTGGTATTACTGAGTGTTCTGTCAGAAACTATTTTCTTATCATTTTTCGACCTACTACCCTGTACCCGAGCGGATCACCGCAGCTAATTCCATGGCACACATGCGCATGCGTGATCCTTATCAAATTGTTATCATTTTTTACATTATAATTTTATGGAATAAATCTAACAACATAATAAGGCACTATAGGTATAATAAATGACAATGCTCTCACGAGTCATGGTATCCACTCCTTAGGTTTGAAATCTTCTAACATACATCATAAACTATATATTCGACGCCACTGATTTTCACCTAACCACGAGTATTCTTTGCTCCTCGGACAGGATAATGGTGTTGGCCAGTGGGTGTATTGACTATTGAATTTAAAAAAAAAACATAATTTTTTTAATATTCAAAGGTTCACAATGATTTGATGATTTAATGCAGTGTATACAATTTTTGAGATTTTATTTATATTGTTAATTATAATCAATGAATATGGTCATATTTAATTTTCAGAACTTTTTATTACATATTAAAAAATTTAGGAGAAATGAACTTAAAAGAAATCAGTAAATTCCACACAAATTGTATTAAAAAAAAAATCCTGTCACAATTTTTGAAATTTTTCAGTTTCATAAGTTATGTACTGGAGTATGGTCATATTGCTGATTTAATTACCTACCTATAGAAATATAAAATAGTAGGTTTTGCTATACATTTATATATAGTTATCTGGAAAATTAGTACAAAAAAAGAAAATTAGGCATTATAGTACAAAAGTTTTATCTATTAACACCAAGAAAAGTTTAGATAAGTAAATATGTTTTATTAGTGTTTTATTCGAAGACGATAGTGCAGTGGATACATTTATTTATACTTGAGTTTTTAGTTCTTAGTTTTTTTACTTACATTTTTATTTGTATTTTGAGTTTTTTGATAACCATTTTATATGTGATAACACTGATAACATTAAATTATGATGCGCGCATGCGCATATGTGCCATGGAATTAGCTGCGGTGATCACGAGCGTCTAGAGACAGCACATTGGGAGCAACATTGTTACCAACTGTACAAGTAGTATGTAGTTTTGTTCTAAAATTATCATATAATATAATTTACTCATTTACATATCATTATGAATAAATGATGTTAATTCAATTTTTACCTATTTTATATGACCCAGTTATTTTTAATGCTCGTTTTCCTGTACTTTTACTTACAAATCTTCCTGAACGATGACAATAAAACGTTTTAGATCCTACACTTTTATTGTTATTCCATCTAATTCCTCTATGTTGGACATAACGTGTAGAGGAATTAACTTCCTCATTATCTTTCCAATTATCAAATTCTAAAATAAATTTTCAGAATAAAAAAAAATAAGGAAAATGTATTCCTTACCTTGCATTGAATGAAAATTAATATTAATTATTTCTAATTCAGAATTGATATTTCCTTGAAGTTTATCTTGGTGAATATTTTTTATATGTCTAATCAAATTATATTTTTTATTAAGTTTTAAATTGCAATATCCACATTCAAAAGACATTTTTTTTTTAAATACAACATTAATATAAATAAATGTAAAAAAATATATTTTTTAAAACTTATTTACAAACGTGCTCAAGTTCTATGACTATTTTATACTTTATAATCTACATATTTAATATTTGTTACATTTATTACTTTATTTTGTTACTTTATAATACCACAGAATACATATAAATAAATTTATAATTTATATTTATTTTATAATCACAAAATCACAAATTATTATCCTTATCTGTTACACTCCAAAATGTAATTAATTTGTACAGTTGGTAACAATGTTGCTCCCAATGTGCTGTCTCTAGACGCTCGTGCGGTGATCCGCTCGTGATTAAACCAGATAGGACACTCGGCCGTTTGCTGAAAATGTAAACAAACAAAATCGACCTCACGTAAGAGTGGCAACATTGATAAAATGAATTTATTGTATACTCATTTTACCATAATATTGTAACAAATATTACATTATATCACAGATTAGATATATAGTGTTGTTAAATGGCAATTTATCATAAAATATATCAAATTAGTTTAGTACACGGCCTTACATGTCATTTATATGTTAGGCCGTGATTTTGTATTTTAATATCATTGATTAGATCACGTTTTGTATAAAGGACCGTGGATTAGATTTAACTAAAAAAATTTATTTCACATATAAGATTTATAATATACATTACTACATTAGCAAAGTATATATATATTTTAATTTTTGTAAAATCATTAGACACTAGACAGTACTTGATAGTTGATAGTAATATAAGGAGTAAAAATGTGGATCCTATTATAATTTCTAAATTCAGATTCTTTTTATTGGAATAAACCTTTACTGGGGTAAATAATGTGGGCATTAACCCTACAAAAACTGTCCTCTTAATTCTCATGCACAAAACCAAATGTTTTTTTACTTACTCTAAATTAAAAAATATAAACTATATAATATAATCTGTGCTATTAGTTACTACCACGGACTAATATACTAATATATCTTAGTCCGTGGTTACTACCATGAATTATCTGTAGCAGTATTTTTTTTCTAGAACACTTATTTAAAAATAAATGTAAATAAAAATAAAAACAATTTTAGTGTTTAGATAAAAGATTATTATATACAGTGTTGCATATTTTCTTTAAAATATATTTTTTTCTTGTTTAGTGGTTAATCTACCGTCAGGTCGATTTTGGTTTGTTTACATTTTTTGAAATTAAATTGCTTTAATAGGGAGTGTCAGGGCTATGGTAATATGGTATTGCTATTAGTTTCAATGATATTAGTTCGGTTTCGATCATCTTTCTGTGCGGACGTGTTATTGTTAATTTGGTTTTTTCCAGTATATTGTGCCTGTGCGTCTCATACAAAGTTAATTTTTCGTCTCACGATTTTACAATTTCGTCCTCTTCGGGAGGCGACAAGAAGGGTCTTCCGGATCGGAAAACTCCAACCTTAAACTTCCTACATCAAGAAGACAACCCATTGAAAAATAATGGTCTATGTTTACTTCAAAACGTGGTAAGTCACAAAAAATTATTAATAGTCCGGTTTCTCCGAGCCTTCAACACATTATTGATAATCATCTTCAATTGGAATTACCTAATACTGGTGTCGATACTACGAATGTTATCTCTGATTTCGATTCGTTCGACGATGCAATTCAATGAACTCCGATATCGCTAACACAGATAATTTCTCGTTGATTCATAATATTGTGGCGCGCGAGACGCGGGAACGTCACGGCCAACAAATTGTTTTTTAAATAAATGCACACAAGGTTTTAAGTATCACGTACCTATATTAACATAAAATATAATTAAGAAGAAAGTAAGAATACATTTAATTAAGAGCACGCCGGCCACGCATAGAAGTTACTGAGAAGGGAAGAAAACAGATTCGCGGATAGAAAAAACAGGACTCGAGCAACCATGCGGCTCGAGTACTGCTTGCCTCGTCGGTCGTAGGGAACGCGGCGTTCCGCCTACGACGACTCGTCGAGAGGTCGGTCGAGAACAAACAGGCCGAGTCCGTCGTTCGGACCGGTGTCGATGAAAAGGAAAATCGAGAGGAAAGGAGAGAGGGAAGGTGTGACCAACGCTAACAGTTGTACCTCGCGCCGGGGAAGAATACTGTGGCGGTGTCCCGCCACAATATCATTGATTATTTATAATCAATGATAATATTAATGATGTTTCGGTACAGTCGTCTTCTATTACCGATAGCAATATTACTATCAATAGAGGCATTATTAATAAAAGTGTCCACTCGTCCAATACAAAGGATCAAATATTAGATAAGAATTTACTATCGTTCTCAGATTCTTATAATGGGCCTATATATGTCATAATTGATGCTACAGATAAAAATTTACATCCCGGCAAGAGTGTACTATTGCTATCAAATTAAGATCTGATTACTTTCGGTCTTTTAGACGTTCCCGCTCCATGTCTGACTTTTTATTATACAAAAACCAATGTGCTATTACTCGGAGAATTCTTAAACAAGCTAAGTTGTCGTCGTGGAAAAGTTTTGTTTCCTCCCTACACCCTAAGACGCCTATTGGAAGCTTCTGGTCCACAGTTAAAAAATTCAGACGTTATATCTATCCTGTTTCGTTATCCCCCAATGAAGATTGGTTTGATAGTTTTTGTTCTAAAGTGGCTCCTTCGTATGTTCCTTCGCAAAATGATATTGATATCTCTATGCCTAGTCTTTCGCTTTCTAACTCTGTTCAATTTCTAATTAATCCTATTCTATTACCTGAACTGGATATCCGGGTTTTGGTGGGCCTAGCCCTACGAGAACCGGACCTTTCTAGCGCTTGGCGCTACTCAAGAGCCGGTCCCGACCATGCCGCGGCCATAAGACCGCGGTCACGGGTCGTCAATATGGACGACCTGCACCGTTTTGCCCACAAACGTACCGATACTGCTCGCAGCACGCCCTCAGTGGAGACGCGCCAATCTCACTACCTCTCCAACGAAACCACGAGCCCCCACGAATCCAACCCAATCTTATGGGGGGCGGCGCTCGACGCCGAACCAACTGGCCTACCGCCCCCTTCCGACGGAGCCGTTAAAGATTTCTCTCGCCCGCAGTAACCGAGACAGGCTAACTGCGCGTGCTTCTGCGAGAGCCCGTGGTACCGTTCATCAAGTCATCGGTGGGACATATGCGTCGGCTTATCGAAACTGACCGACTACCGTAGTGATTTTGGTAGGCGTTTCATGCACCGTCACACCACGCCGTCGAATTCTGTCAGCCGCGGCAGTGCTCTGCCTAGTGCAGCCTTCAGAGTGGTCATTATGGCGGACGTATGACGGCATCATACCCGCACCCGAACCCGTAGTTTCGGATACGCGACAGGCCGTACGGTGGCGGACCCGCGACCCAAGCGCCGGCCGTGCACGACCGTCGGCAGGAATTTCAGCTTAGGAATTTTGGCCGCCCTCAGGCGTTACCACTGGCGCGACGTGGACGCAATTCCTGGGCCAGGGGCGAACCAGCGATTATTCCGAAGAATCCCGCCGGGACTCCCCCAGCCGGAGCCCGTTAACTGCCCGGACTCCGCCAGCTCTATTACCTGAACTATACAACGCCATAAATTCAAGAAAATCCCATGCATCAAGTTTGGATTGTATTTCCCCTCTACTTATTAAGAATTTACCTGATTGTGGTGTCAAATTTCTACTCTCCATCATAAACAACATTTTTTTGAGGTCTGTTATTCCGGTTTCTTGGCGCCAGTTCAAAGTTATACCTATTCCCAAGCCTAATTCCATTCCTACGGCGTATCGTCCCATTGCTCTATCATCTTCTCTCTGTAAAATTACAGAGCACATAATTAAATCTAGATTGGATTGGTGGGTTTAACATTCGTCATTATTACCTAATAAGCTATTTGGGTTCCGTAAAGGTCTTGGTACCTCTGAATGTCTTTCACTTTTGGTTGGTTCAATTGATAATTCTTTCAATAATCGAGGCTTTTTAACTGCTGCATTCATAGATATTCGTAGTGCCTATGACTCAGTTCATATTCCTACTCTTTTATTTATCCTTATCTCCTATAATATTCCTTCTAACTTAGTTAAGTTTATTGGGCTTTTAATATGCATACATATATAGGTACCTATATACATTTCGCAGCCGTCTGCACTGTATATACAATAAATACGTTTTTTTAATTTAAAGTGTCGTTTAATAAGTATCAATCAAGTGTCACTGGCTTTTTAAAACATGATTTACGACTATATATATTATACATATTATAATATTTTGTCATGTGCATAATCAAATATATGTTTATAAGATAAAAACGTTTATAAACTGTTATTAAAACAGATACAATAATTTACGTAATATATATATAATGTAATAATACGAACTACGTATAACATAAACATTATTATTATTATTATTATTATTATTATTATAATTTATAGTATATTATTCTATACCTAATCAAATAATTATTATATCCGCGTATTTTAAATATATAATATTATTATATAAAACAATAAATTTGATTGTTATACTTACTTCAACATTGGTGATTTAATCAAATAATATATAATAATATGTGCACGAAGCATGCAATAAAATATACGTAATAAGAGACACGAGAAGGAATTCACTGAAATATGTAGGGGGTCTATAATAATTATAAATATATAATATACTTAAAATAGCAAAGTATAATCTATCCCATTGCTCCTTTTTGTCTTATAATATTATATTGTTTGTGATGCTCTTAATACGACTGATTTAATTATTTAAAAACTAAAGCGATTTAATAGCTAAATTAAATCGTATTTTCGTATATACAATTTCTATCTAAGTTTATCTAAGTATTATTATATAGATTTTAGATCGGTGGTCTTCAACCTTTTTAATTTTGATTGGCGACTCACTTTTTTTAATATAAACTTTTCGGGACCCATGTCAATTATGAAATCACGTTGAACAAATTAGGTACATTATATAAATATTAAATTTTATATATTATAATATAATATAAACTTTTCTTTCGTCGTATTTTTAAGTTTAAACTTTAAGAGAAGATTTATTCGCGACCCAATTTAAAATCCACCGGTTGAATATCACTGTTTTAGATGATATAAAATATAGATTTTTCGAAATTTATCAAACAATAATATAATGTAATATAATATATATTTAACCTTATTATAATAATAGGTATCTATATCGTATTTTTTTTTTCGCCAGTATTTGATCATATTATGTATTTATGTATGGGCGCACTTGTCTCTTCTTCAAAATAAAGTAGACTTGTAATTTTAATAAATTGAAACTCATATATACCTAATACCTAAGTACAAAAAGTGAAACACGATTGTCATTGTATTGACGAATTTCAAAACATAATTTCAACTATTTTTATCATTAAAAGATACCTAAATCATAATATATATTATAATGAACGAAGCTATACATTTAGAAAATTTTTTTGCCTCTTCTTGAAATTCCATCTATGGGTGCTCATGAATAAAACGAGTAGGTATAAAATATAATAAACTGTTTTCTGCATTCGCAAAGCACGCGCGGATATTTTGTCCACAATATAATAATATGTATTATGTTCTATATATATTATACAATATTATATGGTACAACTGTACGGTATAATATTTTATGTTTTCGAGAGAGTTTTATTTTCCAATCGCGAACTCATTTTCTGTTCCCCGTCTGGTTCTCAGTCCCACAGAATCTCATACACTGATTTACCCCAAGGTAGCAGTTTAAGTCCTCTTTTATTTAACATTTACATGTCTGTTATTGCTCTTGCCCTAGAAGCTACAAACATCCCCTATTCGATTTACGCTGATGACATTGTTATTTTTCACACTCATAAAGACATCAATATTTGTTCCAATCTGCTTAACAACTCTTTAGATATTTTGATTACTGAATTAAATAATCTTCACTTCTTAGTCGCCACTCAATGTAAGGTGATTGTTTTCACTAGGAAATGTCGTTTTATTCCACTTGCCTTCTTAATGGGGGGGGGGGGGGTTCAACTTTCTCTCGTTACGAAAGTCACTTATTTAGGTTAATTTTTTAAAGTAATCTTCGTTGGAAAGCTCACTTATGCCATTTATCAACAATTGTTTTTAAATGATCTAATCTCTTAAGATCGCTTGCTGGTAGTTGGTGGGGTTCTCACCCATCATCGATGTTACAAATATACAAATCGGTTATTCGTCCTAAAGTGGAGTTTGGGTGCTTTCTTTTTGGATCTGCTGCCCTTTGTCATCAACGCAAACTCAACGTGTTACAATCCAGTTACCTTCGTTCAGCTATAGGGGCCCTAAAATCCACTCCCACTTATTCGTTAAATATTGAAACCTGTTGTCCGCCTCTCCATATACGTTTTCGTTGGTTAACTGGGAAATTTCTTTTCAAGTGTTCTCATTTTTCATCTTCTTCTATTATAGATCCTTTTATGTCTGTTAATAACAATTGGAGGTTTGTTCGTAGATTTCTTCCTCTTTTCTCATCGTTAATTCAATGTTATGCTCCTATATAAAACTATGTGCTCAAAGTTGACAAACTCCCCCTTTATGATACCCCATATGATGCTCTCAATTTTTTACCTTCAATTACTGTTGACCCCAATTTCTTGGCTATAGAACCTCTGAGCTTCACCTAATGCCCCCTTGTTTTACTAATAATCTTTTTAATCAATATATCAATGATCACTATTCCTCCAGCATTCTTGTTTTCACCAATGGTTTCAAATTTTAATGAATTCGATTTCAATA
Source organism: Tetraneura akinire (assembly GCA_021307375.1). Classification (NCBI taxonomy): domain Eukaryota; kingdom Metazoa; phylum Arthropoda; class Insecta; order Hemiptera; family Aphididae; genus Tetraneura; species Tetraneura akinire. The sequence goes on from JAIUCT010000028.1 coordinate 1,305,695, forward strand.
TTTCACGATAACTCGGTTAATTATGAAGTTAGAGACTTGAAAAATAATTTGGGTGTTCTCATAGATATGTACTATATTACTATATACATGTGGTAAACTTTTTAGTCTCAATTTCTTTTGCTGTTAAAATATTGATATTTGATTTTTTTTTGATTTTTTATTTATATTTTTTTTGTTTTTATACTTCAGTAAAATCAGGGCCGGCCCAATGCGGTAGCAAAATAGGCAAACGCCTAGGGCGGCATAAATAATTTAAGTGCGAAAAAATTTGGATAAAACATTTTATACAAATTTTTATATTAAGCGTATAAAACAAAGTTTAGTTTGGAACTAATGATTTCTGCTATTATCTATATAATGTAATTACATAATGTAATATTATCTTTAGATTGGATGTTGCAATCAATTCCCTCGAAGAAAGATTTGAACAAATGCATGACCACTGTGATAATTTTAAGTTTTTGTATGATATAAGCATTTTAAGAAATATGTCAAAAAAGAAGAGCTGATACAACTGCCACATGGAATAGGTTGTAAAATGATCACTCCTTAATGCCCAAAATTTCCAATTTTATCAATCATATTTTCATTATCTTTTATTGTTTATCACATTAAATTTATATTTTGTTGGTGATAATCATAGACTTATATAACATACGAGCATCAAAAATCACGTTTGTCTGTGCGTTTTAAATATTTAATAAAGAATGACAAAATTTTAATCAATACCTACATTATCTGATTGAACTTCGCTCAGAATCGTTTTTTCGAATGCAATGGTTTATCATTGCATTTAAATTCTAATTAAAATTAAACACTCTGATTTGCACACTTATATCCCATGCGGCAGGAGTATCAGATCGTCTTTTTTTATTGTTGTTATGTGTTACAGTTTGTTTTGTTGTTAATTTAATTTTAAATGTAATATTGAAAAAAAAAAATAAATAATAAAAAAATTAAATATAATTTTAAATTTAATTTAAAATTTAATTTAATTTAAAATATAATTTTGAATATTATAACGGTTCCCAACCTTTTTAATTGTACGGACCACCAATTTTGTAAAAAAATCATTGAGGCCCATTAATGACTAATAGTATACCTTAATAATCTTAATATACATATATAATATGTGTATATATACATAATAAATAAAAATAATTAAAAATATTAAAAATAGAAGAATTATGAATTTTTAGAATTATTACATGGGTTAGGAACCGCTGGTATATTGTATATATTATATATTTACTACTCATATAAAGGAATATTCGTCAATCGTGCTACTTTACTAGTCGTGTGTGAGACTGTGAGGTATTTAATCGTAAAGTACGACAACTATTTTACTCGCCGTGTCACTCGTGGTTTCCCGTCGGTGTCGGATCTCGGATACAACACGGAACACGAGCGACTCGTGCTGATATGAAATTAATTTTGGATTTTCCTTCAAAATACACTATTATTTAAAATATTACTATAGATATAGACACCGTGCACGACTACAATTAGCGATCATGGTAGTCTTTGCGCGAACTATTGGTAGGATATAGCTTGTTATTTATTTTAATTTTAACACATTACACATCATGCGACATGCTATCGTGATAGTTTGTTTTGTTAATTTTAAATGTAATATTGTATATATTATATTATATTTACTACCTATATAATGGTTATATATAATAAATAATAATTATTAATTAATAATTAACATTACTGTTTATTGTTTATGTAGGTATACTTCAAATTATTTTATATCTTATCATGCCGTTAATGCATGCATGAACTATCAGAGCGCGTAGTTTTTCATCTCGTTCACCTTCACGATGTCTATTCCATAGAGTAAGAATATCTATTCTAGAATGTCTATTCTATAATCAATGCTATTATGTGTTCCGTATTGTCATAATACAATATTTGATGAAACTAATGTGTCGCTACCGTCGGGAACACTGCCCAAAGTTTGTGCTTGTAGCACAGCCACACCCATTGCGCACAACTATAACTATAGACCGCCGAGGTTACTTCTTGTTCGGAATCGAGTATAGATGTATAGAATGATCGTAACCCACAGATATATAAAACAACTAGATAGCCGACTCGATCTTATCATTGAAGCAAGCCGCCATATGCGACACTAGAAATGTTTACATTATACACCATATCATAAAAAAATATTCATACTGTAATTGATTATAATTAATATCCACTAACATTTCAAATTTGCATATTATACCTTTTAACAAATATTTTAAAAGAAAGATCTCATAAAAATGTACTTATTACTTTAATAAAAAATAGATTTTTAAGTATCCGTCTCAAATCATATGGCAAAATGTTTTTTTCTAACATTCTAAACCCACATAGCAAACGTCACAAACTTACTAAACCAATATTATTTTCACATCAATAATATACATTAATAATTTATTTTGTATTGTTTTATATTATTTTGTATTATTAATATATTTACTTTTTATAATTTAAAAACTTTTTCACGTTATCGATGTTTGTTATCATTTTTAAATCATGTAAACATTGCCAGTTTGGCATATGGCTGCTTGCTTCATGTCTTAGATCATATGCCTATTCTAGTCTTCATGGATCTAAGCTTCATGTCCTCCCGTAATGTTGATAGGAAGTCGGCTATCTAGTTGTTTTATATATCTGTGTCGCATGATGTAGAATGTAGAGACAATTTTGTCTCTACATCGTGCTGTGTCGTAACCACGATTATTTTAATAAAATGATAAAATTCATGAAAGAAATAACAAAATTACTCTTTTTTTGCTTCCATAATACGTTTTTTGTAAAATTATTATTTAGTCTGAATTTTATAATAGATGGGGGGCGAGGAAGGTGCAGTCCATTTAGTTAATAGGCCTATGTTTACCACGGATCTACAAAGTATTGTTTCAAAATTTAAACCATGAATTAAGATAGTATGGATACCCAACTTGAGTGTGAAAAGTGACTACTAAATTGATTCTCTATACCATGGCTATAGATATTATCTATAGCCATGCTCTATACCAGGGGTCTCCAAACTTTTTTATTTAAGGGCCACAAAAAATATCAAATGCTCTTAGCGGGCCAAAAGTTTATTAACACATATAATTTTTAATTTTATGAAAATATAGGTATACAAATATAAGTTTACTTTAAATCTTTTTATAAAATATTGTCTACAATATACTTAAATATAATTGGTATAAATTTAAATGATAATATATATATTGTAATTTTAATAATTTTTGAAATAATTTTTTTTTTTAATGAGAAGTATGAAATTGATGTTTTTCTGCTAATATTTGATCGAATTGAGGTTGTATGTTGCTAGTTCCAATTTTCAAAATTGACTCCAAGTGTTTGTCAGTCATGGCCGATCTATATTTTGATTTGATGTATTTCATTTTGGAAAAAGTTTGTTCGCACAAATAAGTTGTAGCAAATACAGATATATATTCAATTGCAAATTTTTTTAAATTTGGATACTGTGTATCTGGGAGAAATTTATAAAAATCAACTAAAGTCTCTTCACGATGTTTGATTTTCAGTGCATCATTACTTTGTAAATCAATCATTTCCATTTGAAGGGTAGGAGGTAACTTCTCAATATCACAACTAAACGGGTTTTGAAAAATATTTATTTCTTCCGATTTTACGTCAAGGTCAGAAAAACGTTGTTTAAATTGGATTTTAAGTTCAGAAATTATTTTTTGAGCGAAGGCGACTGGAAATTGTGTTTTAGATTCTTTGTTATATTTATCACAAGTAGAAAAATGAATAAAACAATTTTTTGAAATTTGCGTTTCAAATAAAATAAGTTTTTGCCTAAATGCTTTTACTAATGTGTAAACATCGCAAATAAGAACATCTTTACCTTGTAATTTTAGGTTGAAGTCGTTCATATATTTTGTGATATCCACTAAAAAAGCTAATTTCCAAACCCATTCACTATCTGTAAGTAAAGGCAATGGTCGATTCTTATCAATTAGAAATATTTCAATTTCATTTCTTAGTTCAAAAAATCGCGATAGGACTTTTCCGCGGCTAAGCCATCGAACTGCTGTAAAATACGGTATATCTGGGTACTCTGTTTCTATTTCTTTCAAAAAATCTTGAAACTGACGATGTCTAAGTGCGCTCGAGCGAATAAAATTTACTGTTGATATTATTGGATCCATAACACAAGACAAGTCTAAAGTTTTTCCGCATAATGCCTGCTGATGTATAATACAATGCAAAGTCATTGGTTTAAAACTTTCTTTTTCACACCTCGTAAATATCTGTCCAATTAAACCTTTTTTTGTGCCACACATATTTTTTCCGCCATCAGTAGTGATACATTTCAAATTTTCCCACTTCAAATTATATTCTAAAAATGATTTTTCGATAACTTTAAATATGTCGATACCTGTAGTAGTTCCATGCATGCTATGTACAGAAAGTAGTTCATTTGAAATTTCTAAATCTTTATTAACACCTCGAATAAATAAAAGTAACTGTGACGTATCAGATATATCTGTTGATTCGTCAAGTGCTATACTAAACGAAATGAATTCTTGAGTCTTATTATTAACCTGAGAATTTAAATTATTACTAATATCGTCAATTCTACGGGTAACTGTGTTAGCAGAAAGGCTAATATTTTTAAAAGTATCAATTCTTTCTGGACAAATTTCTTCAACTGCTTGAATTATACATTCTTTTATTAAACTACCATCAGAAAACGCTTTTCCTCTTTTTGCCTATAGATGTGAAATACGAAAACTAGCCTTTGTAGCAGCTTCATTAATATTTTTTTGTTTTTTAAATAATAATTGTTGTGATGAAAAATTATTTTGAAGTGACTGCAATTTATCTAACCGTAATTTCCCAGTAAATTTTGAAAAAGTTGTCTTATGTTTTGTTTCATAATGCCTTCGAATATTGTACTCCTTAAGTACAGAAATACTTTCTTTGCAAATTAAACATATTATTTTGTCACCTGAATAAATTACCAAATAATCCAACGACCACTTTTCATTGAAAACACGACATTCTGAATCTATTTTCCTTTTCAATCCTCTTCCTGACATGTCGAATTGGTGAATTTTAAATTAATAGGTAAAGTTATGAACAAATAAATAATAAATAATAATATAATAATTTATAATAAATGCACTGCAAACTTAGACATATGTAACTGTACAAACGTTATGAAATGATTTCGTCGTATATCACATAGACATATGTGGCTAATCTCTGACCAGCGCAAACGCCGTTATCGACGTTTTATAAATACATATTCGTCAATGGTTCGTGAACCAAAATATCATCGTTTAATTAATAATTATTAAAAGGAAAGGCCAACGTCTGTCGTCGCGTTCAGCTCATAAATTATGATACGAGCCCGCGATAACGAATTTTTAAATTACACATATCTTTAGATATCTATATTTTATTTACCGTCCTATGGGTGCTGCGGGCCGGTTAAAACTTGTTCGCGGGCCGTATTCGGCCCGCGGGCCGTAGTTTGGAGACCCCTGCTCTATACTGCGGAAAACCTGCACTAGCGCTCCAAACGGGAAAATATGAAATCATTGTACATGCCATTATCTACTGTACCTATACACTATACACGATAAGAATAACCGTAATTTAAAGTGTTGAGTTTTTGAAAAGTAGAGTTAATTTTATAAGTTTTATTACTTTAAATTTGAATTATTTAAATAGGTATATAATTTAGATCGTTAAGGTTGAGGTATAACAATTTATATTTTTGTTTTTGTATTTAATAACAGATAATTGAATAATAATATTAAATAAAATATATTATTTTATTATGTTACTTTATAGTTTTTAAAAACAGGATGTAGAAGTAGAAGAGGTAAGTGTTACAAGAATATTTGTACTATATTATATTTATTTTATTTAAGAAGTAACTAATTTTGATAATTTTTTTTTTTATTTTATTTTTTTTTTACATATTTTGGTTTAGCATATAAGTATGCTGCCTCATTCTCATTGTAATATAATATGTAAAAATATTAGTTAACATATCTATTTAATGTTCTTGACATTCAAGTTTTAAACTAATATTCATTTAAAAAAATTCATTTACGTGTTTTCAAATGTTTCTAATGATCCAGTTTTTTAAAATATTAAAATCTTTAGGTACACCAAAGGTACTTCTCGTATTCTTTTGACAAAAAGGTACAACATGCCATTTTAAAAATAATTATTGCAAAATATAAACCAACACCAGAACTACACGTGTAACATGAACATGAATATAATTGCAATTTTTCATTAATTTAAATACTCGTACATGTTAGTTCCTAATGTAAATGGCGGGAAATTAATTTATGACAATTTTTATTGAAGTGCTAAATTTAGCATAGCCGTGTCCGTAGCATTTTAGTACTGCATTAGGACACTAGCAGCGCTAACGTTGGTTTTCCGCACATGTCAGCTGTTATTTGGATTCAATTTTGTAGTCACTTTGGTATTACGTATTTTCTAGCATGTTGGATATCCATACTATCTTAATTCATGTTTTAAACTTAAAATAGTAACAATATTTATAATTTATAAACCAAGGTGAACATATATATAATATATATATCCACCTTGATTATACAAAAGAAAGTCCAAGGATGAATCATAATTATCCCCGTAAATACACCACTCAGTTAGAGTGGGGAGCGTGATGACAAAAACTGTGAGTCTGTGACGTTATTACAGTTTACAGCCGTTATAAAATAAATATGTCCGACATCTTGTCTTTTCTGTTATTTTTTATAGGAGTTAAAAATAAATGTTATTTTTTTTTGTGTGTTTAACTGGATTCATATTTTTAATTTATTTATTCAGTACTTCATTTTATTAATTTAAAAAATATATTACTAATTAAACTATTCTTATTTTTTTAATAACGCAAAATACATTGTTTTTTCAACAATATAAATTTATTTTTTCTGTAAACATGGAAGAACCAACGGATAATGATAATATTAATAAAAAAGGCCTTTTTGAAATGAATAAGTAAGTAAGAATGTGACTAAATGAGAATAAAAAATAAAAATCATTCTGACTAATAATAATGATAATTAAAATGTTTTACTTACATTTATATAGATTAAAATTATTATATACATATTTATAATAATACATTAAAAAAAGAAGAGCTGATACACCTGCCGCAGGAATATAGGTGTGCAGATCATAGTGTTTAATTTTAATTAGAATTTGAATGCAATAATAAACCATCACATTTGAAAAAACGATTCTGAGTGAAGTTCAGTTAGATAATGTAGGTATTGATTAATATATTGCAGTTTTTTATTAAATATTTAAAACTCAAAATTTCATCACACATATAGGGACTATATGGTAAACATATACTACATAAATGATCATCTTATAAAATTTTCAAGTTTCTAAGTTCAATATATATACTCATAAAATCCCTTGTTACTGAAATGCTGTTACCATATCTGTCAGAACTAAGCTCAAAATATTTCTTTCTAATGTGATGATTTATCATTGCATTCAAATTCTAATTAAAATTAAACACTATGATTTGCACACCTGTATCCCTGCAGCAGGAGTTTTAGTTATCGTTTTTTTATAGTTTAAACAGCTATATATATATAAAAAAAAAAAGTAAATGTAATAGTTTACAATTAATTGGAACTGAGTTAAGTAAAATGTATTTAAACTTCAATCAAATTTTCAAATTTTTTAAAAAATTTTTGTCAATTTAATTTACATTAGGTATTGTAAAATATTGAAATATTATAAGAAGAATCCATATAAATACTTTAAATTTTGATTTGAATGAAATGAAATTTCAACTTTAAACACCTATAAAAAGAAATTGAGTCTTGAGATGTTCCTAAATTTGGAAATACGTTAAGATATATGTCAGTATGGTTCAATAAAATTATCCAAATTTTTTTGCTTCACTATTAATTTTTATTGGAAAAGTATTAAGAAATAAGAAGAATATTCGTATGGATTCTAAGATTTTCATTTAAAATAAAAATATCAAATTTAAATAGTGAAAAAAAATTATTGAGACTTGGGATTTTTTTGTTATTTTGATATCATGTTAAGTAATATGTAAGTATAGGTACTTAAGTAAAATTTTTAGACCTTAATGCCCAAAATTGCCAATTTTATCAAACATATACATAAGAACAAGAATTTTATGAAATGTTTAAAATCCTATATTTTGTAGAAAAATTATCGTAACAGTTTCAAAATTTTTTCATATATATATAACTCATGTGAACAACCAATAAAATTTTCATGACTAACTTTAAAATTGCCAGAGTCATTGTGAAATATTGAGATTGAAGTTTGAATAAAATAAAATGGCATTCCCTTACTGTTAAAAAAAAAAAAAAAAAAAAAATAGTGATAAGTAAAGATATGCAATTAAGATTATTAAATTATAATTTTTGTCACGTCATACAAACCAAAATTGTTTGTTTTGAATCAGATTAAAACAGATTTTTGTTTTCTATACCATTATGCAAATACATTAAATCCCAAGTCCTAATTAAAATTACTGAATATTTTTATAAACTAAATATAAACTTGTGTTATGTTTAAATGATAAATCATATTAATGTTATTTATTTATTGTTGAGTAGGTAATTGTAGATAATTTATTTAAATATTTAAACATATTAATGTTTTTTTTATTTTTATTTTAAAGAATATTTAAAATCATATATTCAAAATCTCCACCAATTTTAAAAGATTTGACTGACGAAAATATTGATATTGATTACAAAGAATACATCAATGACCTTATCGATTTTAAAAAAAGTATGAAATATATAAATTAAATATTATTTTATCTATGTATTTAATTTTTATAATTTTTAAGTTAACAATAATCTGGTTGATGAAAAGTACAGTTCAATTACTGATGTAATTAAAGATATAAGACTTGTATTTTTAAATTGTTACAAATTTTATGGACCTAAAAGTGATTATACTATGAAATCACTAAAAATTGAAGAAATATTTGAAAATGAGATTAGTGAACTTGATGAGTAATAATTAATTTAGTTTTATAATATTTAGATATAAATATAATTTTACATTGTTTGTTTATTTTTTAGAGATTTAAAACCATTAGCCGATATTGAACAAACTTTAAATTTACTTAATATTGAAAGAAAAACTAATTTAAAATTTAGATATCCAAAAGGTATATGTTATTAAATATAATATTAATTTTAATCTAAGACATGTAAATTGATAAATATATGTTATATTTAGGTTGTTATGATTCAGTATTATTAAAGTGTGTAGCACATTGTCGCATTGAAAGATTAAATGAATATCATAAAAAGTTATATAATCATTATACTACTGATGTTGATAATATCCATACATTAGAAGAATTAATATGTTGGGAAAAAGAGATTTTTTTTAATGATAATTTTCGTTATATAAGCTCAATGTGGGAGGTTAATATAAATTGTTTTAAATACACAATATTAATATTATTAATTAATTTTTTTTCTTTTATTTTAGTTACCAGAAATTGGTAATTTTTTGTCTATTGTATTCAATAAATTTGATTATGATATTGTTAATCAAAGTGAAATTGAAAGAATGTTTTTAATGCCTAAAGAATCTACCACTATGAGTAAAACTATGACAATACTTTTGATGCCAATTAGAAAAATAAAGTATAACGATCGAATTATGCCATATGCTGTTTGGACTGAAAAGTTAAGTAAAAAAGTCTCGGAATGGTATAAAATATATTATTTGAAAAAACAAAATAAAGTTCAAGTTAGTATTATTATTATTATTATTATTATATTTTTTTTTTGTATTTCATTTTAACACTAAAATGAAACATAATAAAAATAATCATTTTTTTTTTTTTTTTTTTAGGTAATGCAATCACTAGGTATTCATCCTGATTTTTGGGCTGCTATAGGCGATAAAAATCCTTTAGTTGAATATGATTATTGTGAACTTTCATATTTTATGAAAGTATGGCTTGTAAAAGGACTTTGTGATTATGCTACCGTGAGTTTAATAATTTATTAATAAGTATTATATATACGTAATTATATACTTATAATACTAATAATAACCTTTCATTTAATAGCTCTCTTCTAAATATCTCAGTTGATGCCCCAGACCTTCTCTCCTCTATCTCTTTCCGAGTTCCCGTCCATTATACTAGAAATTCCTTCCTTTACCTTGTCCCCTCTCACTTTTCCAACTACTCCCATAAACATCCTCTGCATAGAATGCTTCGACTACTCAATAACTCTTAGGCCAGTACCTACTCTATATTTTGGATTTATATATTAATATTAGTTATTTAGTTTTTATTGTATTGTTCACTTTTCCTTTTCTTTTCTGTATATGTCTTGTTATTATAACTCTTTGAATTGCCGATTGGTGTTAAATAAATAAAATAAAATATAAGTAAGGCTCATTTAATAGTATTTGTTTTTATAAGATCTATTTAAAAAGCTTATAAATTGTATTATTATTATTATTATTATTATTATTATTATTATTATTATTATTA
>JAIUCT010000028.1:1316265-1379821 GCA_021307375.1 Tetraneura akinire
TATTATTATTATTATTATTATTATTATTATTATTATTATTATTATTATTTTTATTTTTATTATTAGAATAAATATAAAACTATAAATGATATTATAACAAATTGCAACGAAAGGCAATGTACAATATGGAAGAATGATACGGGAACAGAGGAATATTTTATATTTGATTCAATGTCTGATTTGAGGATTTATTATTACAATATTTCTTATGATGAAGTAATAGAAGTTATACATTTATTTAAACAACATAATATATAATTGTTATAAATTTTTTTTTTTAAGCCAAGTCTTGAATTTCTTGAATTAGAAGAAACCAATGAAGAAATAAAGAAGAGAAATGCTTTATTTATTTCAGGTAACTTACATACATAAGTACTAACATACTTGTATAAGTACGAGTATTAAACTTGTTGCTTTAATTATAATTTATATACTATACCTTATATTTTATAAAGGTTCATCCAGTAATTTTTATTCAAAATCACGAGTGAAACCAAATGAAAATAATTTTAAATTGATAGCTGATTCAGTTCAAGGTCTTCGTTTGTTTGTATCTGAAATTGATACTGAGGATTCATCTGTTCCTGTTGATTTGATAAATGCTTTAGAAAATTTCATTTTAAAATTGGAACCAAATGAATATAATTTAATGGTCTTAAATAATAATTCTAAAATAAAATTATTTAAAGACTGGAAGTCATATTCAGATAGAATACAACAGGAAGAGGATGACATATTATTTTGGAGAAGAAAAAACACAAGATCTATTGATCTAAATTCAAGTATTGCTTTTGTTTATTTTATTTGATTACTTTTATTTAAATAGATATTTATAATCTATTGAAATATTTTTGCATAAGTAAATTAGATGAACAAAATAATATAAAAAAGATAAATTATTACATTCTTGAAAATGATTCTGAACAATGTTCTTCAGATAATATATACTAATTACAATTTTTACTTTTATTAATCTCTAAATAATTTATCATAAAACCTCTATAAATGAGTCAACTACATACCAAATATGTTTGTACTTTGCTCAGAATCGTTTTTCGAATGTAATAATTAGAGGCCGGAATAATATTCTTTTAAAATAAACAAAATAAGATGCTAAAATTCTGTTAAAAAATCCAAAATATTCTTCTAATATTCATTAAATTTTTTATAAAATATGCAAAAAAATTATTTTATATTTATATATTCTCTTAAATAAAAATATGATCTTATATGCAAAATTGTAGTACAAATTAAAAAAGAAACGATAATTTAACTAGTTATATAAATATAAATATAATAAAAAATGAACTTAGCAAAATTTTTGAAAACTATTGACAACTATATTTTGTTCCATGTGCTCTGGTGTCATATTGTTATGACGGTCCGATAAAATGTTTTTATATGTACTGAAAGAATGTTTGACGTCAACTGAAGTCACAGGAGCGTGTTGCAAATTAGTTACTATAGCCGGTGAAAAATTATTCATAAGTTGTATTTCATTATTTCCATTTAAAACTTGATACGTTTTTCACAATCTCGAGACCTTGATTCCTTTGTTAAAGTTGATCAATTTTTATTTTTATTTTTATTTTATCTCCATTTTCTCCAGGTATTTTTTGAAGTTTAATAATTGTATTTTCAATTAGGTTTATTGAATCAACAAGACATACATTTGACTTTTCTAAACTTTTGATGGTTGTTATGAGCACAAGAAAATGAGTTTTAATAAAGGTTAAATCATTTTCTACAGTGTTTAAGTCAAAAACTGTTTTACATTTAAGTATAGCTTTACTGGGAGACTTTTGGTTACTTAATACTTCAATAACTTTCTTTAAACCGTAGAAATTATCACAGTTAAAAATAGCAGTTTCCAACACTTCTAGTTAATAACTTGTTCAGGGGGTAATGGTATATCAGGTAATATTTCTTTATATAATTGAACGTTTGAACGTATATAAAGTTAGTAAAATTAAAAGTAAAGTGCTTAAAGTACTTTGTATGGAGCTTTTAGAAATACTTTTTTATATTATTAATCAATTAATTTATGTCTGAATACATTTCTCTCGCCTTTCTGCGACCCTATCAAACATGTGAGCTACACATGTAACGTGAATTAAATTTGGATAAAAAACTGCTAATGACTGTCCAGTTTTAACTATGTACGGCACAGCATCGGAGAGCATCAATAACACTTTTTCATCATGTCCGCCCAAGGGCCACATTAATTTAACCCCATCATTCACAAATCGAGAAACAATATAATGATTAGTCTTTTCTAATACTTAACATGATAAAAGAAAAGAACGAGTAGGTTGATTTGACTTTAATATCCCAAATAATAAATTCGCCACATAACGGCCATTTATATCTGTTGTTTCATCAACAGCTATCCAGATATTATTATCGTTTATTTCATTTTTTATATTGGATAAAGTCTTATCATAACAATGTGATAAATAATTTTTTCTTAACAAACTTTCGTCTGGTATATGCTTACCAGTATATTTTTCTAAAAATGACCGAAATTCTGAATTTTGTAATTTATACCACGTATACATACGTATATTTGCGGCAAAAAGACTCGTACTTAATAAAATGTATTTACATTTTTTTTAGAAGTTGATTCTGATAAAAACAACTGTTTTTGAGTGTTTAATTTATGTTTTAGAGTTTCTTGGTGTAAATATGTATCCACATGTTGTGTTATCTGAGACTTCTTAATGCACGGAATGTGTTTATTACATACCTGACAAAAAAGAGTGTTGCCATCAGTTGTAAAATTTATATTGTTTTTATTTAATGGTATTGTCCACTGTGCTATTAAATTTTTCAATTTATTTCATGGTGTTTCGGCATTATAAAAAATGCCAATTAGATAAGACAAAACAAACAACTAATGAAATAAAATAAATTTAGTACGTCAATACTACGCAGCACGCACGGCACTGTAGTGTCAAACTCAATACGATACATGATCGTCATAAACGGATGTTTTAAATTTAGCTATTTTTAAAATATAATTCCAATTAATTTCTTGTCAGGCATCGTTCTCAACGATAAAGATAACTTAATGTTTTTTCATATATAGTTTTGTGAATAATAAATTTACAACAGATTATAAAATTACATCTATTTTATGATTTATTATACGTGATTTCAGCCACTGCAACACTAAATATCGAAAATCAATAAAATTAATCGATATATTCTTTTAGCTTCAAATTTTCTTTTAGCCTGAAATATTCTCAAATATGCAAAGAAAGCTTTTGTCAATGATTTATATGTTTCACGATTTACAAAGATTTTGAACCCCCTTTTGACTGCATAGACTTATAAGAAATATGTAAAAAAATATAATTCCGGCCTCTAGTAATAATTTATCATTGCATTCAAATATTAATCAAAATTCAACACTATCCTCTTTACAGCTGCATCCTTTATATACCAGTATCCCTTCCCTTGTTTTTATATTTTAAACTGAAAAAAAAATTGAGACTTGAGATTTTTCTAATATTTGGAAAATCCTTTAAACTATATGTAAGGATGTCTGGATGTGTCAATACAATTTTTAAAATATTTCAAAAATTTTTGTTAATTTTATATAACATTATTGTAAAATATTTCAAATAGAATTTAGAATTTATATAAATAGTTTAAATACTTATTTTACTAAAATTTTAAGTTAAAATACACATAAAAATAATTAGAGAATTAAGATTTTTCCTAATATAGTTAATATATATATCAGTATGCTTTAATCCAATTTTCAAATTTATTGCTTTTCTCTATTTGTTGTAAGGCTTTTAAAACCCTTGGGTTTATAATGTGACTGTCCAAAGATTTTCGTTAAGGTACATCGTTGAAAATGCTTTATTGCACTCTTGTACTTAAGATACTCAAGTATGGCTCGGTTTTCTGAAATCCTCATATAGCTGATGATTGATGCAGCTTAAATTTTTTTGTTTTGCAAGGTTTCAGTTGTAAATTCCTTGTGAGTCTCATGATTATAGCCCAGTTTCTAAAGTTTAGAAAGGGTCACCTTTCCAAAGAAGGAAAGGGGAAGGTTTACCATCCCTGGTTAATTGTAGGAGTTCCGCAGGAATTAAATTTTTAAATGATATTTTAAGTAATTAAGTCGATTCATCAGACCTAGTATCATTGATATAATTTAGGGTTCCTCATTGTTTTTCTAGAACTAATGCACCTTTTTTTATACCGTATTCTGCCACCAACTAAATGTGTAATGAACCCATTAAGCGATTATTATCTTGTGCCAATGCTGATCCAACATTCCTAATTTCTTCTTTTGAATCTATACATTAATGCACAAATGCACAATAAGTTCATTTGAGAAAGGACGTATATAATATAAAACGTGTGATTAAGTAGCCATCCATTAGTAGCTCTTGACTAGGTGAATAATTTAGTTGTTTTTTTTTTTTTTTTTTAGACATGATATGACATGTCAATTTTTACAGTGAGTCACGGCACCACTTCTTCTGCTGGCATTTAATACTCTTGAAGAGTTTTTGCCTCCATCACGATCTGTCTCCATTCTTCCCTGTCATGAATTAGTGTCCTCCACTCTTACTCCTATTTTCTTGAGGTCTTTTTCCACTGTATCCAACCATCTTTTCCTAGGCCGTCCGCGAGGCCTCTTTCCTGTAGGCCTCCATTCCAGCACCGTTCTAACCGTCTCTTTCTCGTTTCTACGCATTACGTGACCAAGCCATTGTATTCGCTGGCCACTTATGAAGCTGGTGACTGGGGCCAGTTCTAACTCATCCTGTAGTTCCCGATTAAATTTTCTTCTCCACGCACCAGTTCTGTTATCATAGACAGGGCCACAAATTACTCTCCATATTTTATTTTCAAATGTCCTTAGTCTCCTTTCTGTATTGCTTTTGGTTTGGCAGGTTTCGCATCCATAGGTTAACGTGGGCCTTATTATAGCTGTGTATAGCCTTGCCTTTGTTTTCTTCGAGAATAGCTTTGATATCAAGAATTTACTTACTGCGAATGCTGCCCTTTCAGCCTTTGTTATTCTTATTCCGATCTCTCTTGACCAATCATTTTTGACACTCAGCATGACTCCTAAGTATTGGAACTCGTTAACTTTTTCAAATACTACGCCTTCACCATCATCGTCCGTATTCTCTTCATACTCTTATAATTTCATTATCTTCGTTTTTTTGCTATTGATTTTTAATCCTATTTTACCGGCTGCTTGTTCCAAGACTTGGGCTGCTCTTTTGGTGTCATTTAACGACTTTCCCAGAATGTTTAAATCGTCCGCAAACCCAAGCACCTGAATTTTTCGCTCCCTATTGTTATACCTGTTGGATCCCTCTGCATTTCTCTAATTGTTTTCTCCAACGCTAAATTAAATAACATTGGGGACAGTGCATCTCCTTGTTTTAGACCAGTATTTACTTCAAATGCTTCCGACAATGTATTATCTACTCTTATTTGATATTGTGTATTCTCCATACACATTTTGGTTAAACCTATTGACTTCTTTGGGATTCCAACTTCATACATTATATTGTACAAACGTTCTCGATGAACACTGTCATATGCTTTCTTGAAGTCAATAAATAACTGCCAAAAGTTTTGCCTGTATTCGTATTTTTTCTCTATTATTTGACCAATAACTGACAACTGCTTGATCGTTGATCTCCCTTTCCGAAAACCGCACTGGTATTCTCCTAGATTCTCTTTCACGTAAGGCTCTAGTCGGTTCAACAGTATCTTCGAGAATATATTGTAAGCTGAATTTAGTAATGAGATACCACTGTAATTTTCGCAGATTGTTTTGTCCCCTTTTTTATGTAACGTAACGGTATAATTATCGCTTCGTTCCAACTCGTTGGCACACGTTCATCTTTCCAAATCTTCTTGCATATTTTGAAAATGGCATAATGTAGCTGTTTGCCCCCGTATTTGATTAGCTCTGATGGTATGCTGTCCGAACCAGGTGCCTTCCAATTTTTTAGGCTAGCTATCGCTTTATCAGTTTCCTCTTGAGTTACTTCATTCAGCATTGGTTCGGCTCTTTGGAAGATTTTACCTACTGTTGGATTTGCTGGTACTTTCGCATTCAATAGTTCTTTAAAGTATTCTTCCCACCTTATAACTTTTAGCTCTGGTTCCATAATTATTTCTCCATCACGATTTTTAATAGCTTTCAAGCTTGGATTGAACGATTTATATTGCCTGATGGTTCTGAAGAAGTTCCTTATATTACCTTGTGAACGTTTTTTTCAGCTTCCTGTGGTATACCGTTTAGGAAGTTTCTTTTTTCTCTTTGTATAATTCTCTTACAATTTTTTTCTCTCTATTTCATATATTACGAGTATTTTCGTGTTTGCGTCATTAAATTTTACGTAGTTATCCCGAGCCATACGTCGTTTCTCTATCGCTTCCCTGCATTTCTCGTTATACCATTTTTTCTTCCCACTTTTTAGTCTATAAATTACTTGTACCTGCGACTTTTTTAATGGCTTTACTTATCTTGCTCCATTCCTCTTCTATATCCTCTTCTTCAATATTCTCAACATGTTCTCTCATCTGGACTGAAAATTCTTGTTGTATTTTGTCATCCTTCAAGCTCTCCAAATTATACGATACATTATTTTTGCTCTCCAGTCTTTTCTGACTTTGTAATTTTAATTTAAATTTCGCTACGACTAGAAAATGGTCCGTGTCACAGTCCGCTCCCCTAAAACTACGTACGTCTAATGCATGAGCGGAACCTTTTTTGGATAAGAACGTGATCTACCTGGTTAATTGTAACGCCATCTGGTGACTTCCATGTACCTTTATAGATCTTATGAGGGAACATTGTGCTACTTATTATCATGTCTTTTCCTGTTGCGAATGATATTAGCCTAAGCCCATTCCCATTGCTTATATCATGAAGGCTTTCTTTCCCTATTGTATGGGAAAACAGAGTTTCTCTTCCAAAAGATCTTATAAGATTTAAAGATTTATTCAGATCTTAATCCAGGCCTGTTGTTTATTGTGTACCCCGGTACCTGTATATCATGATGGATAAGAAAGGCATCTAATAAAATAATATAAATGTGCCATAATTAAAAATTCAAAACCTATAGATAATAATATAGTTGATTATAAAATATGTATATTTCAGTTTTAAGTATAGTATTTACTATAAAATGCCTAAATGTGATTTATTTATATTTATTAAATATTTTATTTTAATAAAGCATAACGCAGTAACATAGTAATAGTAAATAGTGATTAGTCATCACCATTGTTATTATTATTATTTTAAAATTAATTTACAGTCCACTAATTTATCCTATGGCTTAAGGGTAACCCCTTACTTCCAAGGCGGCACCCGAAGCGCCAACAAATAATATGGTCATTATTTGATAAGTATATATCAAATTTTTATGACTGTACTTTATGCAATAAATTTGTAATCTCCGACAATCAGTTATTACTTAACACATTTACAGTTACATTGTTAATAGTTTAACATCCAGATTGATTGAAACGAAAAAAAATAAATAGAAATTATGTATAGTGGAAATAATAAAAAAAATATGTAATTGATGGTTTTAACTAGTGTCATTGCGAAAAAACTGTTTATGCAACTCGGTTCTGTCGCGGGAAAACCGCGCACGCAACTTGGTTCTGTCCCGAGAAAACATCGCACGCAATTTGGAAACACTGCCATATTTATACTTATTTTTATTTTATTATGTGGTACATTATTATAACTAATATTTATTCTGTACGTGTCATGATTAGTTAAATAATTATTGTAGTATTAATTGTTTTTTTAATAATTTTAAAAATTTTTGTTTTTCATAATATAGGTATGAACTTCATGTATACATTATATTACAAGTTTTTAATTTAACTTTAACTTTTTTAAATTTTAACAGGCATTAATGAAATATTAATGGAAAAGCGTATAAGGAAACCAGTTACAAAAAAAGCATTGAATATTGATGATATAAAATGTGATTCTGATGAATATATAAGTTCTGATGATAAAGAATCTATGGATAATTCTGATGATGAATGGGGTGCTATGAATCTATCGAAAAATAAGATCAAACTACCATCACAGCCTTATAAACTATGTGAATTGGAAAAACAATTAAAAGATAAAAACAAAAAGGCAAAAAGTAGTATAAACAATGACTTTAATAACAAATTACCTGGAATTACTTTTAATAGTTGTAATCAGAAATTAGTTAGTTCAAAAAATATGAACCCTAGTGATATAAAAACAAAGGTATATAATGACGTTTTATTAATTAGAAGTAATGACAATGAAAATAAAAAACAAATAATTACTGTTAAAAATAATACACTTGTGCCTAATACAAAAAAAAATAAGACTCATATTTTAAAAAATGATGTTATAGACTTAGATAATGATTTAAAAATTTTAACAAAAGATTATTCTAATACTATTATTAATCCTGTTAAAAAAATTAAAAAGACACGTATACAGAATTACACTATAAATAAACCAAATATTTCTAATTTAAGTAAAGATGTTATTTCAATTAAAAATAAAAAACCAATTGTTATTAGTGATGATGAAGATGATGTTCAATTCTCCTCTATTGTTCCTAGAGTTAATAAATCTTTGAATACGAATAAATCAAACATCTTACACAATAATAAAATATCTAATACAACAGTTTCTACTAAAAGTCCCATCAAACGTCAAGTAATATCTACTATAACACCAAAACGACCAAAAATAATGTCTCCAGACGTATCTATTATTCCAGCAAATGTTCATTTACCAAAAGATATTCAGATCACTATGATAAATCCACAGACTACAATGCCATCACATTTTAATGCTAGTAAGAGATCACAAATTAATAATGATAATTTAAAAAATGAAATAGTTGATGTAGAATGTAAAATTATTTCAAAGCCATATGTTAATGGTGAAGTAAAGTTCTATGCTGATTTACCAAATGGTACACTCCATCCTCTATCTGACGAGCTTATGAATGATTACTTAAAAAAAAATAATAACAAATTGCCCGGCTATATGCTTGTACCATTACGGTATGATGTAGCTAAGCAATATGGGTTTAAATGAAATATTTATCCATTAATATCCTTTCTTACATCTCTAAATATTGTAAAAAGGTAACTTGTAAATTTTTGTCATTTATAATTTAACAATTATACTTTATAATATAAATTACATATTGCTTTTTATTGAATACATTGTTTTTACATGGTAAATTAATATTTTTTTTTTATATGTCTTTTATTTTGTCATTTTAATGTAAATAATAAAATTGTTACAATATTGAAAGAATTGTGTTGTTTAAAAATTGTATTTATTGTATACAAGTTTTTTCCTTAATGTTTTATACAAAATCTATATTGTTTAAAGTATTTTTAGTTTACGGCTATTCATAGTGGTGAATTATTGAAGATTAGCTTCCAACTTAAAATAAGACTCGCAAAAAAAAAAAAAATAAATAAATAAAAATATAAACATTGTTTAAATCAAATTGAAACACTATCAAGTATTATTTATCTTCTCTCAACGAACCCATCAGATTTAAAACTTACTTGCGCCACTGAATAATTTGAATATTATTATATGGATACTAAAATAATTTTATGTATTGTGCCTTATAATGGATGAAACTTATGATGTGATAACGTTTTCTAAAAGTTGTTACAATACGTATTATTTTTGGTTATTTTAAAATTTAAGAATTTTCCGTTTTTATGTGGAAAATAATTTATACCCAAATTATAAGTTAGTATTTCCATAGATTAGGTATATTTAATCTATGATATTTCACTTTGATATTGAAGTAATTTCCAACTTTTTCTTGATAATCCTTTACCTACATTTTAGATACTGAGCGAAGTGAAGAATGTATGGGTTTTACAATGATGTGTGATTATTTTTTGTTTTTATTTTATTTTATTTTATTTTATTTTATTTTATTATTATTTTTTTTATTCTGAAGACACTACCAGAAATATTGCTCCAATTTTTATAAATAGCATATGTTTCCGGTTGGAAAGTGGATGTAGTCCTATGGCAGGAGTATCAGCTCGTCTTTTTTCCAAATCGTTTTAGTAATTCAGTAATAATATTATTTTTCAAAGTTATTCCAATTTATATTTGTAAAACAGTTTAATAATAGCATTATTTTACATTTACTTATTACAACATGTAAATCAGCTGAAATTGTCAATGTGGCCTTTTCAAATGGACGTAATAATTTTATTATTTAACGTGATTGTTGTACTTTTCTTCCTGTAATCATTTATGGACAAGATGGTATTTGTAGAACTGCAAAAGTATATCAGAAACGAATTTAGAAACCTGTCAATCAGTACTATTCCTCTTGTCTTCATATCTAATATTAGTTTATTCAAATTCCCTTCCTTTTTTCCTGTAAAATGTGTGAGCAAAAACACATTTTTTTTTTTATGTCTGTGTACAAAAATACTACCCGAAATAATGCTCCGATTTTCACGAATAGGGTATGTTTCCGGTAGAAAAGTGGATGTACTCGTACTTGGTACTTTACTTAGGTCATTTTTTGAATTTCTCAAAATTGATGCTATGCGGTAGAAAAAATGACGAAAAAACGGCATTTTTCGCGAAAAATGAAATTTCGACGAATTCGATTTCTATATTTCACGATAACTCAGGCAATTTTTAAGATAGAGACCTGAAATTTTTTTTGGATGTTCACATAGCTACTATATATATGTGGTATAATTTTGAAACCGTTACATTAATTTTTCTCCAAAGTATAGGACATTGAATATTTCGTAAAATTCCCGTTTTTACGTATATAATGTGTGATAAAATTGTCAATTTTGTATATTTTAGTCTGAAAATTTTACTGAAGTATACTTACATATTATTTAACATCATACTAAAATATTAGAAAAATCCCTAATCTTAATTTTTTTTTATACCTGTTTAAGTTGATATTTTTAGTTCAAACGAAAATTATAATCTGGCTGAACTTCGCTCAGAATCGTTTTTTCGAATGCAATGGTTTATCATTGCATTCAAATTCTAATTAAAATTAAATGCTATGATTCTCACACCTGTATTCTGTGCGGCAGAAGTATCAGCTCATCTTTTTTTTATTTTTATAATTATTTATTATTTTCAATCATTCAGATGTAACTTGTTTAAATATATTTATTTTACAAATTGTAATATCAGGTTGTTGACATAATTTATATTATACATTATAATATATTGTGACTACTAAACTAAATATTCTAAGAATTTTATAATAGGTAATAATTACCTATATATTTAAGACACGATAAACTATGTTAACAATATATCAAGTCAATGTAATTATTTTTCTGCTTTTATATGATTTCTTAAATCGTAATAATAAATTGGTACATGCAGGCCCTGATTTACCAATTCAGAGGCCCAGTGCAATTTTAAATTATGGGCCCTTTTTTCACTTCAATCAATGCTACATTTATGTATATAGGTACTGCATAGTGCATACTATACATTATATAAATTAGGTATATCATAAAAGTAATAGTATTAAAAATCTAATTTATTTATTACAAAACAACGTCTACATTTTAATTTATATAATATATAAATGAAAATTTTTAAAAGTTGTATAATTTATAAACATTTTCTAGTTTTTTATTTTGAAAATTCGTCTATTATATCGTCGAAATTTAAACTGGATGTTATATTATTTTCTATCGATAATATTCTTATTAATGCATCTAAGTTTGGTTGTCCCAATGTCGACCATAATCTATTTTTTATGCGTTTCAATGATGATTTTAATTTTCTTTTCATAGATCCACTTAAATATTTTTTCGACATTTTAAATGAAATATAAATAATAAAAAAACACGGGACGACACAACGTAATAGTATAGTAGACAGAAGTGTACTGTATGAAAACGTGCAACAATTTAATAATTTTATTGATATCATTTTGGTAATATTATTATTTTTTATTTTCCTCTATTAGAAATACATTTTCGTCTCAGATTATGAGAAACATAAATATACGAGTATTTTAATTTTTTTTTGTCGGTGCCCGGTGGGCCCCCTTAACGAGTGGCCCCAGTGCAAATGCCCCATTTGTCCCTGCATAAATATGGCTCTGGGTACATGGTATGGTTTTAATTTTATACTTTTATTGTTTTCTGAGTAGTGCCAATGATTGGCGGATGCGGATTGTGATGTGCGCGCATTTGAGTATAAATGTTTCATTTATAAAAAAAAAAAAATAAAACATTCATTATAAATTGATATTATAACTAAATAACTATAATACATAATTATTTTATTTATAATAAAAATTTAATATAAGGAAGTGATTTGCAAATTATTAGGTAAAGGTTTAATTCTCAATAATATAATTGCCCTATGGCGCAGGGCCTAAAATTGTGTGCAGTAGTAAATAGTGCAGTACTTTGCAATTAAATTATTTTTATATTTAATATTTTTTTAGATTTCTGTAGGTACACAAAAAATTATTTTCATTAAAAGAAAATATTTTATATTTATTTATTGGAAGTAGAATTGACTGACAATTAACGTCTTGTTATTTAACTTTACATATTATCTTATTCTAAAGGATTACTATAGTATTATTAATTATTATCATAATTTATTGTGTGAATAATATTTGTGAACTTAGCCACTTATAATTTATTTTAGATTCTGAGCGAAGCGAATGACGTACTGGTTTTATAATGATGTGTCTTTTTTTTTCATGTCTGTAGATACTTTTTCTATCCGTTTTTCTCGAATAGCATATGTTTCCAGTAAGAAAGTATATGTAGTAGTAATTGGTAGGTACTTTATTTAGGTTATTTCTTAAAATTACAAAAATACGATATTTTTCACAAAAACTGAAATTTTGACGAAATCTATTTCAATATTTTAACTTGAGCATATAATTGAATTTAGATAATTGAATATATATTTTAATGTAGATTAATTAGATAAATATAAAATTAGATAGGTACTATATATTAATATACGTGATAAAATTTTGTAACGATTATGTTAATTTTTTGAGAAAATATAGAACTTTAAATATTTCCTAAAATTCTCATTTTTATCTCTATTATGTTTAATAAAATTCGCTATTTTGAGTTTTAAGATCTGAAAATTTTATTGGAGGTCTATTACATATTGCTTAACATATTTTTTAGCACATCTGTGTTTTTAGTGTAATCGAAAATCTCAGAATCCACAGGATTCTTTTTATTATTTATCAATATTTTTACAATAATTATTAATTAAAAAAATTTCTTGTTCATAAACAGTATTTTATTTTTATTATATATAAGGACTAGGGACATAAAAGTAATCTTAGATAATTGTGTTACTAAAAATACTTTTTTTTTTAAATAATTTGTATAGTAATGTTTTATAGAAACAAAAAAAAAATAATAAATAAAATAAAAATTAGTGTGCAGTAGCAAAATTTAAAAATTTTAGGCACTGCTATGACGTTAATGAAAGTTAGCACGGCACTGACAGCAGTATCAGCTCTTACCTAACTATTTAATTACAAAATTTTAAACATACAGCCAAGCCATACAGTTAAGTTAATCTTAATGTTCAATACAAAATCTTACACGGATAATTATTATGTAATCAGTTAATCACCTAGGTAATACACGGTCTTAGAAAATTTTCTATATATATCCACTTTGCTGTGTGGTAAAATATGTCATAATCGCGACAGCAGCGGGAGCTCATTTTCTATCTAGAAAAGTAGGAATGAACCGTTAATAATGTGCATGCAGCATGCGTACATAGAAGACATTACAATAATAGATTAAATTGTTGATTTTATTATTTTTATCTGAATTATTACAACTGTAGTCAGTACCTAGTTCAGTATATTAAAACTTAAAAATGTGATAAATGATAACTAGGGCTGAGGACTTCTAGTACTTAAATATATTGAAATATGTATGCAATTATGCACTTAAAAAACAAGAAATATGCGTTTAAAATATGCTCTAAAAAATGTATTAAGTACAAAATATTAGTACATTATTTATTTATTTAATTTAAAAATTCTTCACTCTCTGTATCTAGTACTTCTTGGATTTCTTAATTTATATATATACAATATACGAATATAAAATATTAATTTATAGTTTGTACTAATTTTTTTTTTTTTTTTAATTGATTTCTTATCGGCCCGCATAAACTGTCACATTTTTGTTGTTCCATTATACGAAACGAATATAATTTTATTGTCAATATACTAGAATCTATTATGGTGTAAATTTAAATAATAATTAGGTATATATTATTATAATACATTGTATTTTTCGATATACAAAAATGATTGTATTTCACACTACACAGTGAAATACTACAACGTATTTTCTAAATGTACCTATACCTACCTACTTTTGTCCAATATCGAAAAATTTTAAAATAATATGATCTCAATTTTTCTAATATACTCAAATATGCATTTATATGCAATAATGTTAAAATATGCATTTATAGGAAAAATAAAATGTTAGATATCTTAATATTATGAGACATATTTGTGTATCACGCACATTGTTCTGCGACCTTTCTAGATAAATATGAAAAAACTAGAAGTCCTCGGCCCTAATGATAACTATATTGGCTCCGAAAAAGAAATCCCGTTGCTGTCGCGATCCAGCTCTCGTCTACAATACTAGTACACTATACCCACAGATATATGTATATATAATAAAATATTTATTTGTGATTTTAAATGATAATAATTGATAACATTATCATTTGGGTACGTAGCTGACTAGCAACAAGTGTCATAATATTTATTTACTATTATAATATCTATAGTGGCATTAATGAAAAACGATACAACTCATAACAGTACAACGACGTTTTGTTCTCTCGTTTCGGAATTCATTACTCCATAGTCGTCAGTCGATAATCGTAGTCAGTACTCGCTACTCGCTGCTTAGTAGTTAATGGTGTTTGGTTGCCACTTGCCACTTCATAAATTATGAGTTGTGGCGTTTAGTCATAATTAGTTACTATAGTGTCTAATATTAATATTTTATCTACCGTGCCAGTTTGGTTAATAAACTTAATGATCATTATAATACCTATTTTTATATTAATTTGACAGTCAAATAATATTAAAATAGTCAATACACAATATACCTATACTGATTAATTTATTCGATGAATCTCGTTCAACTTGAATTATAATTTTTATTTTTATTTTTTTGTGAATTTCGTATACCACAGTTTTCGATTCAACACTAATATTGTAATGTATTCGTTTTTAATAAAATGCTGTATAATTACCTGGTTGTCGATGACCATCAGTTGCATGTCTATTGGCGATGTTGGATTGCACGAACATTTTCTCGACGAACGGTACTATAATGTTACTGAAATAGGTCATCTACTCAATAAAATTGAAAGCCAATATCCAACAATAGCACGAATTCATGAGATTGGCCAATCGTCATTAGGTCAGAGCATTTTGGCCATAGAAATAACATCAAATATTGGTCAAAATAGAAGAATTCTGAAGCCAATGTTCAAGTACATAGCAAACATGCATGGAGATGAAACTGTTGGTTTGCAGCTATTATTATATTTAGCACAATATTTGACATCGTTATATGGCGTAGATCACCGTATAACTAAAATTGTGGATACAACTGATATTTATTTGATGCCTACACTAAACCCAGACGGTTATTCTGTCTCTAAAGTAAATTTTTTAAATACTGTTTCATTATATAGATAGTAATATACCTATGTTTGTAAATATTTATTTGTTTTTAGGAAGGTGAATGCTTTTCACAAAAAAATTATGTTGGACGAAATAATGCAAAAGGTATAGATTTGAATAGAAACTTTCCAAAGGTGGATAAGAAATCATTTGATATGCAACAACCTGAGACGAGAGCAGTAATAGATTGGATTGTTAATAATCCATTTGTGTTGTCAGCAAATTTCCATGGCGGTGCTGTTGTAGCTAGCTATCCATTCGATAAATTCTATAGGTAAGCACTAATGTTATGCATATGTTATTGAACAGTATTTTATATTAATGATTTGTATTGGTATAGTTAGAAGTGAAAATATGTAAAACTTTTTATTGCGTTAAATATAAAATAATGTATTTAAATACAGAGGTACCTATATTACAAATCAATATTTACAAAGTAAATAAAATTATCTCAAAAGTAATTATATCATATATATATATATATATATATATATATATATATATATATAAAAAAAATATATATACCTACATAATTTACAAAATAAATAAAAAAAATTGAAGAAAAGAAAAATAATATATAATTGTAGGTATGTTCTCACTTTTAATATAAAACATTTGTTCTTTGTATTTTGAAATAAAATCCTAGTTATGACATTTTTATATTGCATGTTAAACTTAACTTTTAAAATAATTGATTATTGTTGTTTCTTTTTTGTAACAATTTTGAGATATAATTTTTTGTTTTATATAGATAGGTATTTTGGTTTATTTTTCTAATTGTAACACTGTTCAACAAACGTACATAATCAATTAATAATTTATTTTCTATTCTATTAATAAAGAAAATGAATCAAATATCTTTAATCAAATCTTGTTACTCAATGATTTATGAACATGATTGGAACCAAATATATTTTATTAACTTTTATTGATTATAATTTATGGAGTTGTTTATTTCTACTAGCTTTATTAGTTAATTTAATTGAATGCTATTTAAAAATAATTTAATTGGTATTTTAGGCTATCTAACTATTTGATTAGATGAAATAGTTTTGAGAATGAGATTAAATTCAGTTCAATGCATCAATAATAAATTCCTTTATGGTTTAAATGTTTTATTAAAATTTTAATTATAAAATACTCGATTTTGATGATATTATTAATTTCATATTTAGTAATCAATATAATTAACGTGTTATATATCCAACAAACTATGCATACATGTTAAAGAAAATTAAGATAATAACAATAAAACTAGATAAATAAACGAACATAAATAATGTGCTTGCTAATAATAAAGTTGTTAAGCATAAAATATACTTTAATAAATATAATGTAATAAACATAATATTGATTTAAAACATAATTTATTTGATGAATAATTTGTTTTTATCTTTTATCATACAGCATTCTGGTGATGGGTGAATTTTTTGTAAGTACCAATGTGTTTCGAATATATATATATATATATTTGTGGTTGTTATAAACAATTTTTGTTTTTGTTATATTTATTTGATGCAAAAATTCAAAGTAATATTTTAAAATATTTAAATAATATTTTTAGCTTTTTTGTATCATTCAGTGTGTTTAAAATTAATACCTATGTTTTAATTATTAAATATGTGTTCATTAACCTATAATGACATTATATCTGTAATAACAATAAGGATTGTTTTGTAAGATGTATTTCTATAATTGTCAAAAATATTTAGGTTAAAGTTTCTAATAAACCACAATTATTTAATGTATTAATGTATTTTAATGTTACATTAAATTGTATGTTAAATACAATACAATATAATTTTTTAATTTATCTATATAATATGTATTAATTGGCAGTAGGTATTAGATATTATTATATTAATAATTATTATTAAAAAAAATTGATTACAAATTTTAATTATTATACACTAACTCTATTATAACTCTCAAAGATAGTAATAATTTAAAATTTAAATGATACATAATTTTACAATAATTGTAAAATAATATTTTACAATGTGTTTGATGCTTGTGTTGGTTAGAAAAAAAATGTGTATAACATATGAAATAATTTTGATTTTTAATCCCAATTATCATTTAATTTTATCTGTTTTGTGCAACATTAGATTTCTTTTTAAATTTCAAAATCCTTTTTTTAGAAAATATTAAAAAATTACCAATAAATTACTTACTTAAAATGAAATTTTTTATATGATCATCAATCTAACAATATATTAACAAAATAAATAGTTAGTGATACAACATTACATTGGTCCACATTCCACCTTCACTATCTTCACTATTTGGTTGGGTAATAATTACTATATATAATCAATAATCATATGCACAAAGGACAATTTTTTTCACCAGTGGCTTTATAATTATTATTACGTGTATAATTTGGTTAAAACTGTTGTTCATTAATCATTTGCTATTTTTCTAATGCAACTTTTTTATGTAATTTTTAACTTTATTTATGTTAGAAGGATCTCTCAAGAAGGGAAAACCCCCGATGATGCTTTGTTTAAGCATTTATCATTGAAATATGCTTCAAAAAATCCTAAAATGCTTAATGGATCTGCTTGCCAAGAAGATAATTTTAAAAATGGTATTACTAATGGTGCAGCATGGTATGAATTAGAAGGTTAGTATTTTATTGTTATATTTATATAAGGAGATAGATGTTAAATCATATTTATTTTTAATATATAAATTGAATAATTAATTTTTACAATTTTGTTTATATTACATATAAAATTTACAAATTTCTGTCTTAAGTCTTAAAATATAATACAACCTGATTACATTTTATATTAACTTTACATAATGATATATATTTAATTTAGATAGAATATTTTGTAAGATGATGAAAAAGTTTGAATTCTAATGGAATCTGTTATTTTTTAATTAGTGATGAATATTATACATAAACAAGCAAGGGAAGGGATACATGTGTAAAGAGGATTGTGTTAAATTTTGATTAAAATTTGAATGCAATGATAAATTATTACATTCGAAAATACGAGTTTGGGCCAAGTTCATCAGATAATACATGTATTGATTAAAATTTTTACATTTATCAGTCTCAATATATCACGCTTAATATATATACCTATAAAACCCCTAAATACGTCATCTAAATACCCAAATCTGACAGTATATTTCGCTCAGAATAATTTTTCGAATGTAATGATTTTTCATTGATTTAAAACCCAAAATTTCCAAATTAAACATTAAATAGATAAAAGTGAAAATTTTAGGAAATATTCAAAGTTCTATATTTTATAGAAAAATTAATATATCAGTTCCATAATTTTATCACATATATGTAGTACTAATGTGAACACCCAATAAAATTGTCAAGTCTTTAAGTTTTAAATTGCCTGAGTAATCGTGAATTATTAAAATAATTGATTTTTCAGTTTTCGTGAAAAATGCTATTTTCATCATTTTTTGATCGTATTTTCTATCGCATAGGGTAAATTTAGAGAAATTCTAAAAATTACCTAATTAAAGTACCAACTACATCCATTTTCTAACTGAAAACATCTGCTATTCATGAAAATCAGAGCATTATTTTGAGTAGAAAAAGTGTCTACATAAAAAGAAAAAGAAAAAAAGACAATTAATATTGTAAAACCAATATATTTGTCTTCTCTTCGCTCTAAATGTAAAAGACACATTGTAAAACCAATAGATTTTTTTGCTTTGCTCTAAATTTAAAATAATATAATTAAAGATAGCTAATCCATTTACATTATATTGTTACAAATAATAACTAATAATATAATATATAAACTAGAATTATATTGTTAAAATTTTAATAAATATTTTTTTTTCAATATCTCTTCATTTATTATTATTATTTTTTTTTTTTTGTATCTTATTGTAATACCTTTAACTAATATAAAAATAACATTTAGGTGGTATGCAAGATTTTAACTATATTTATTCTAACTGTTTTGAAATCACAATTGAGCTTAGTTGCTGTAAATTTCCATCCCCAACCGTGTTAAATGATGAATGGGAATCTAACCGTGAATCAATGTTAACTTATTTAGAGAGTGTGCATATGGGCATTAAAGGTAAAATTATATTAATATTAATTTATAATAAAAATAAATTATAATTAATATTATATATTTTCAGGATTAGTTCAAGATGAAAATAACAATCCAGTTCCAGGTGCTATTATTAGTGTTTTAGGGATAAACCACACTGTGAAAACTACAAGTAGAGGAGAATACTGGAGACTTTTACTACCAGGAATTTATACAGTTTCAGTTAACGCTCCTGGGTAAGGATGGATAATTAATGTTTTGTTTCTTTAGACTTTATAATAATTTGGTTGTTTCTTCTACAAATATAATTTAAATATATATAATTTTATATTTTTAAATTATTGTTCAATTATTGCAATATCATTAATTTAAAATTGTATCTTACATATAAGATTTTATCTATAAATAAGAATCTTACAATATACGAGTTTATTGTAAATTATTATATCTATGTTAATTAATATTTATTTATAATATAAATTGTGAAAATAATACATTTAAATTTTTGTTGTTTAATTTGATATTTTTCATTTAATATAAAAAAAACCTTTATTTATTATTATTTATTAACAAATATTATATATTAATATTATAATAATGTTATTAAGTAATAAAAATAACAATTTCATTTTTTTTAGTATTAACAAATATTTATTACTGATTAATATTGTATAATAAGGTGTATTATTTTCTTTAACAAGTTCTATTATGATTTTATATTTTACTCATCAATGCCATGATGCAACATGGCACAGTTTATGTTGCTTGATTACATAATCGTCTAGTTAAATATATTATATTATGATTTATGATACATCAAAATTTATGAACATAAACTTATTTTTTATTTTTTTTATTTCTGAAAATAAATTAGTATTATTATTAGTTTTATCAATTAATTTATGTAATATAAAGGTAATATTTACCAAAATTAACAAAAAACTCATCATAATATTATATTTTTTATTATTAGTTACAATACATCAACAAGACAAAATATTTCGGTCACCAAAGAACGTCCTGTACTTGTCAACTTTACACTTCATACATTAAAACAATCCTCAGGTAATTTAATGTATAATATATTTTTTCCTCGTGAATAATTTTTATTAAATCAACCATTTATATTGAAGTTATTATTTTTATTAGTGTAAATTAATATATTTATATATATTATTCATTTATGCAAGTAATTTTTAAGTTAATTGCATGATTTACTATTTGGTGAAGGTAAAATAATGTTTGTATTTTAATACTTATAAATAAATATTATATAAAGAATTTAAGATATCATGTTTTTTAAAGGTCATATTATGTATATTTTTTAGCTGAAAGATACAAAACACCAATGGTCTTCTGCATGCTGATAGTGGTATTGCATGTATTATTAATTAATCGTGTCTTATAGTTATAACTCTTAACATCATATTGCAATAGTGATAATTTCATTTAATTAACTATAGCTTAAGAACAAATTATTAACTTCTGTGATATGGTAATACAATAGAACCTCCATTAATTGAAAATAAAAATTTTTAGAATAATTTTGTAATCATTCATCCATCGTTTTACTTGGTGTTCCACCATTATTATCCACAGTCTTATGTAAACTTTAATGACCCTTAATAGTTTATTTATTTATGTTAGGCTTTATGATCCTATTATTTAGACTATTGGCTGCCAAAACTACTTCTTTTTATTATTTTCTATCATATGCCTGCTCCCAGTCTACTCCAATTTCTTGTAATAATTCCTTAATACTGTCCTTCCAACTTTTCCGCAATCTTCCTTTTTGTGTCTGCCATTCCTCTCACCATATATGTCATTGCTCTTTTCAACATACTTCTATTGGCCCGTCATGTATGGCCTGCTTATTTTATCCTTATTCCTTTGATGAATTGGACCACATCTTTTGTACATCTGGTATAGCTGGACATTAGTTTAATGATGTATAGTGTAATATAAATCACAGAATAAGTAAAATACTGTGATTTTGATATAATTATGAACTTCAATGTAATTAAAAAAATTAATATAACTAAAATAAATTCCTATCCATGTATCTTTTATCATTTAATTTTGAGGGTTCTATTGTATATAATATACTAAATTTACTATCATTTTCCATGTAATAATGTATTTTCATTAACACTTATACTTCATTATAATATATGCCATATATAAGATATATTTTAATATTTAATGAATATTGTTCATATTTATTAATTAACATTAAAGTTTTAAAGTTTTCATATAATTAAATGTTTGTATGTAAACATATAAATATGTAATTACCATGGTATTTCAATTAAAAAATAATCAAAATTATAACATTAATGTTAATGATCGCATGGTATTATTTTTTAAATAATTTATGTACCTAAATTATACAATTATTACACTGTCGTCATTTTTATATTTTTAATCAATTAATTTAATGTAAATTAAAATCTATTTATTATAATATAGATGACAAATAATATTGTATGAGGTTTATAAAAAGTTTTTATTTGAAAATAATTCCTTCAAAACTTATTTTTATGTAATTAATTATTTTTTATTATTATATAAAGGATTTTTATCTACTTACTTTTTATGATTATATTTAAATAAATATTGATTTTTCTATTAAATAAATAGTTGAACAAATACAACTTCTCTACCATGTTAATCAATAAAGTATAATTACATAATACATATTTATTGATTTAAATATTAAATTGAATACAAATAATTGTAAGTCAGATTGATATATTTATATATATATAATGACTAAATTTAATTTTAATTACACAGATTTAATGATACTTTTACTATTTGATATAATATATTAGGTACAGAACATTGTTTTGTTAAATAATTTTTCATTATTATATATTATTTTCTATAGTAAAATTAGAAATTCCCATTCGACATTTTACCTTATAGGCACTTGGAAATTTGTTACCGAATTTGAAAAATATACTAATATTTTATTTATTTATTTTTAGCTTTTTCTATATCATTTAATCAATTATTTTAATATAATATTGTTTCTACAATATACATTTTCTAATTTGTAGTTAATATATTTCGATTTTTTGCCAAACTGTTTTTATGTTCAGATATCTTACAATATCTGCTCTTCCACTACCTATATAATTTTCTACATGTTCGATGCATCAATTATGGCAACAATAATGATTATGTAGGCATATAATATTTTATTTGTTTATGACTATCATAGAATTAATGAATAATTTGATTTATTAAATATATAAATACCTATGTAGTTATATCTTTAACAGATATATATCAAAATCCCAATGGTTAGAATAGTTAGGGAATAATGATATAGCTTTTACATTTTACTTAATTTTTTCTAAATAATAATTATATGTATCTATATTTAATATAATATTCAATATTAAGTTATTTTAATAATAAATGCAAAATGTTTACTTAAAATATTTTAATGTGTATTATTTTGCATGTTTGCGGTGACACATATTCTGGTAGAACATATAACTACATGCATTATAAGATAGCCATTTTTTTTTTTTTTTTTTTTTTTTTTTATTCGATCTTTTTATAATTCCATCATTATTTTCTCAGTTATTTACACTTGGTTGATCCTTTTTAGTGATTAGGTATATTATAGAAATTAAGATGATGGTCCAGTGTAACATTTAATATTTTAATGTACCTACCCATTGTCATTATAATGGATTCATTAAAAAATAAACTTCTTATTTGTAGAATTTATTCTCAAATATGATTCAATATAAATAATTATTTGTTTTTGTTTGACTTAACAGAAGACTAGATTTCACAAATATATGTATAATATTATACCCAATGAAAGTTTTGTATACCATCTATATTAACTCTTGTTCTTCAATGATATTTTAGAATTAATAGCTATATTTACGAGAATATCATTTGTTTCTTACTATAGTTATTTTGTGTATTATTTCATAATTAATAGATTTGAAGATTATGCCTAGTCCTATTTTTGAAATAATACATTTTTCAACATAAGTAAGTTTTTTAATGTAACTATTGGCGAATTTAGAAAAAATTTCTGGGAGGTAATTATCTAATTTTAATTTTAAATATAAATCAGAATAAATGAGCTTTTAGTTTATTTTATTTATAAACCCATTTATTTTTATTCTCTATTAATATTTTCTTTTTTTCTTTTTAAAATTTGTTGTAAATTATTATCATAATATGTTATGATCATAGGCGTGTCTACGGGTCAAACACGACAGACAATACCTACAAATTTGAATTAAATTATAAATTAATATAAAGAATAATATATTTTTCATACTTTGGTATATTTACATATTTTTATTTTATCCTTTATCTTAATGTTTCATAAATAATTTTTATTGATAATAACACCTATTGGCTTTACAATATGGTTAATAGGTACTTCCGTAAGTTAATACTCAATAACTTCTTCTCGAAATAATCATTGATGATAGATTAGTTACAAAATGTTATTATGTACCTACCTATTTAATATATTATAATGAAATACCTAGTAAACGAATAAGACTTTTTTTACAATTTAATTGCCATATCCCCTCCTCTCTTCTCTTACCCAGTTTCACATTTTTAAACTTAATAGTTATGCATGACTTTTGAATAATTCTGGAAACACCTATGGTTATGAATTTTGAATTTATGATTATAATTTATAATGTATTTGTTCAGATCATTTTATATTATAGGCGTGCGCACGGGGACAGCAGATGCAGCAAATACTGTCCCTGAATTTTTTTATTGGGCTACTAAATATTAAATTTTATCATTGAATAAATTTAATTTTCATACCTAAATTACATTATATTTGTAAAAAAATTAATTTCACCATTTAAATATTTTTTAAATACCACATGATACAATATAATAATATTGTGATACTATTCAAATTAACTACCTATAAAATAAATGAAATTATGATGTCCGGATTTCTTCGAAAATTGGGCCGAATTTATTTTTTGCTGTTTCTGAATTTAAAATCTGCGCACTCCTATGTTTTATATTTATGTACCATTTATCTATGTGTTTGTGTTTTTTTGCTAAAATTATTTAACTTTAATGTTATTCATTAGTAATTAAATTATAAACATTATTTATAATATAATATTTACTGAAAATATAATCTCTTGTTTGTGAATCTCTAGTATTTTTATATTTTATAAATTTTATCAAATGTTTAATAGGAGATACATAATATTGTATTATTATGATTATTGTAATTTATTGTTTCATCAATAAATTACCTACATGTTTTTTTATTACTTTTTTAATAAGCAGTATTTGTCAAATGACATAATATAGTAGATACCTACTTAATAATTAAACTTAATCATTAATACGAAAATGTCTATAGCATATAACTCATTCGGTAGGTATTTAAAATTTTGTAGTTTCATTTTTTCCATTAATTATTTTACAAAAATACTTCTTTAGAGCTCGTTGATGCAGTAAAATCAAACGTGGTAATCGACTTATCTCATTGGAATGTTAATGTAAATTTTGGATTGATAAAAGAAAGTGGCATTATAGCTGTGATTCATAAGGCAACTCAGGGCATTAAATATGTCGACCACCATTATAATACCAGACGAACAGCTGCTGAAAAATACGGATTACTTTGGGGAGCTTATCATTTTGGTACTAATTCTAATGGCGTTTTACAAGCAAATCATTTTTTGAATACAGTTGGAAATACGTCAAAAACCATATTAGTACTCGATGTCGAATATAACAAAAATAATATAATGACACAAAAACAAATTAAAGACTTTATAGAAACTGTTCAAAATAAAACTAAAAACCCAATCATGATATACGGAAGTTATAATATCTTAACCAAATATTCTTCCCCATTTTTAACCAAAATTCCATTATGGATTGCCTTCTATGGCTGGCCACTTAAAGTACCCTCTGGATGGGATAAATGGGTTTTATGGCAATATACAAATGGAAAAAAAGGCCAATTGCCGCATAGAGTTAACGGTATTGGTTTATGTGACAGAGATGTATTTAATGGTTCAGTCGATGAGTTGAAGTCCTTTTGGTTGAATGGTAGGTAGGTTACTTGCATAGTGTTAGCGTATAAAAACAGTACTAAACTACTACCTAACTGTCTCAAGCTCTGAAGTCATTTTAATAGTGTTTTAGGTTATTTCTATTTTTATGAACAAATGATAATATTATTTAAATTTAAATTTTATTGAACTGTTTATATTTACTTAATTATAAAAGACCTAAATTGTTTGTAATCTCTTGTAAAAATGTAATAACAGTACTTAACAAAGGAAGAAATGTTAAAATAATAGATATGAATAAATGATATATTTTCCAATATAAGTAGGTATATGATAATAAATTCTCAATACAACACTATTTTTATTTATAGAAATCTCGTTTCAACACAAATAAATAATTTTAATACAAATACATTGTATATTTACTTTTTTCACATTACTATACATGAATTGTCAAATGGAAGTGGTTTTTTTTATGTAATTATGCCTTAACCTTATATGATTGATTATATTATAATATCGTTTGATTCTGATTGACTTATTTAGGTACCTACGTCACAAGTTAGACACAATTTACCTAACTTAGTTAATTGAAACGTACTTACAATATATAAAATTTACTATATTTAATAATATTTAATTTTTTTTCTTTTGTGCCTTTAGTTATGGTGGTATTTCTTTTTTTATATTAGTATATTAAACCATTTTTTTAACTTTGAAATTATTATTTGTTATTTTATTATAAAAACTAAAAAATACCATTTAATATAATTAGTACCTGACAATATATACAAATATACTAATACAATATTAAATATGTATGTTAAAAATTGTGCATGGAATGGTGAAGGGCTGTGTAATATTTATTTATAAGTTTATAACATAGCTAAATGTTAAATCTATCAACATTCTATTTGTTGTATTTAAATTTTTCCGTTGATTGGCTACATGTTATATTATTAATTTATGATCTAAAATTATTTATAAGTCTCGGATAATATGTAGTAATTTTTATATAATTTTCACGCGTAAACCAATGTGATGTAGATTTATTATTATCATTATTATAATTATTATTATATACTTTTTATATTTATGTTATTCAAACCATTCTAAATGTGCCAAATTGCTGTAAGATTTGTGATTATAATAAACGAGTAATTATTATTTTAGTAAATGGTTGTTTTTTTTTTATAATATATATATATATATATATATATATATAATTTGATACTTATACACATATGTATAGTTATATACATATTTATAAAACCACACTTAACTGCTTAAAATAATTAATTCTGGATGAGGTAAACATGTTTTGGTTATAAAAAATAATAAGTGTCGGGTGATTATGGAAAATACGAGTTGCCAAAAAATCTGACTTGTCTATACTTTTATTTTATAAATGACTTTTCCATTTATTTTCTTCATTACCAGCTATATCAAAACGTTTCTAAGATAGGTATCTATGGTTATAACTTGTTACATTTTGTGAGTACGAGTACCACCTATACCTTCTTATATTTTTATAATGCATTGTTTAAGTTATACGCAAAATGTGAAAATAATATTAAATATTATGGTAAATAAATATATTATACAAGTATAATATAATAGGTATGGACTCCTGCAAGTGTAAATATTATCATCTGAATTTTGAATTGATAACTATATTAAAATACACGAAGTAAATAATATTAAGTACCTAGTATGAATAATATTAATTAGGTATATTAATTATTAAAGTACTTAGACTATAATAATCATT
Source organism: Tetraneura akinire (assembly GCA_021307375.1). Classification (NCBI taxonomy): domain Eukaryota; kingdom Metazoa; phylum Arthropoda; class Insecta; order Hemiptera; family Aphididae; genus Tetraneura; species Tetraneura akinire. The sequence continues at coordinate 1,343,894 of JAIUCT010000028.1, forward strand.
CATCAATAATCGTTCTACACGATAATTATTTTATCTTTTAATAACCGTTTAATTTGCGACCGCGTCTCGTCCATTTCATATCATTTAACTAATATAAATTATGTGTTGATGACTTGACGTGAATAAATAAATTAAAATAAATTACTATAGCGAGATTTTATGTCTGACGTCGTTTCGCTCGTCTTATATGTAACGAGATCGAGACTTCAAACGATATTAATTATAGAATCTAATTTATTGAGTACTCGGTCACAAATTTTACGTTAAAATATAGTGTGATACATTATTTTAAAATGAATGTGTTTTTAAATGTCATTTATTTAAGGATCCAGTAATAGATATTATGCACCGCATTGCATAAATATTTTAATTTATAACAGTTACCTTAACTAAGGTGTGTGTGTCTGTCTACCTTCATTATATTATATTTTAAAATAATAGCGTACCTATACTAAACGGCAGTAAAGCGTGAAGTTTTACGAAAATAATCAAATTTATAAAGATAAAATTTATTTGTCTTTCAGCCAATATCGAACTGAATAACGTGGCGGTGCAGTCCGGACAAAGGGATAACGGCGGTTTTCCGATTCCCGTCGAGTTTGTACATCATAATTACGTTAGTCTCGAGTCTGCGTTGAATCTAATCAACGTCAACTATCCGAACATAACTCGACTGTACAGCATAGGCAAATCCGTGAAGGGCAGAGAATTATACGTGCTCGAAATATCTACCACCCCCGGACAACACGAACCCGGTAACATTTTCGTAACTTTTACGTTATACTTAGGTATACAGTGACGAATTAAGGAGAGGCTAGTGCCCCGGGCGGTAAAATTTTTTTTACATATTATATACTTATTGCTAAATAAATTTAGATTAGGTTAGGGCGTTATTTTTCTTACTTGGGGCTCAAAATTCCTAAATACATCTCTGTACTTGTACTATAGTGATGGTCAGTTTTTTCTGGTGTTATTATTATTAATGTTATGCTATTAATGATCATTTTTTTTCTTATACCGCCACAATTTGTATAAACCACGAAAAACATTTACATTTCACATTTATTCGGACACCCAAAATATATTTTAAATTCATATAAAATAATACTTGTTAGTACTTTCTTCTGTAGGAGGATATAATTAGCAAACATTTCATTGTAGGTATTTTGTATATTATTTCCTCGTGGGTAATTATTTTTCTATTAAATTTAATAAAAAATTTAAAAAAATAAAAATACTGCTTAATTTAATTTTAACGATTTACTTTTTATACCTACCTACATATTTTTTTTTTTTTTTATAAATTATTTAATTATTTATATCTGTATTTGACACAGGTAAACCGGAGTTCAAGTACATCGCCAACATGCACGGGAATGAGGTGGTCGGTCGAGAAATGTTACTATTGCTGGCCCAATATCTGTGTCAAAATTACGGTATCGATCAACGTGTCACTGGGTTGGTGAATCACACGCGAATACATTTGATGCCGTCGATGAATCCGGACGGATATGAAATATCCAATGAAGGTATCTGACTTTAGATTTATATACGTTATTGCTGGTTACCACAACACACGTTGTATGCATCTGTAGTTTTTAGTTTTTTACATTAACCACACACAACACACTAATCCTTAATCTAATAAGAATTTTGGAAATGTTGAAAATCATTTTTGGATAGTCGTATACTCGTATCTATATTTCTATAATATTGTCCAAAACTACGGTATAAGATTGAATATTAAATTAGCAAATTACGTACCTATACAGTCGTGGGCAGATAGATTGGCATGGCTGCGGCGCTAGGTGGCGTAGACATGATTTTTGTTTAAGGGGTGGTCGAAAATTAATAATGAAAATTTTTTTTAAAAAAGAATAAAACATATTATTGAATTTCTAATTAAACAATTTACAAGCATTAGTAGTACGTGTTAAATTTTTAGAAAACTATCCACTGTCCATATTGATGGGGTAGAAATTATTATTAAATACCTATTATATAGATAAAAGCGAGAATTTTAGGAAATATTCAAAATTCTGTATTTTATAGAAAAATTAACGTAATGGTTTAAAATTGTATCACATATATTTAATACCTATTTAAATATCCAATAAAATTTTCAGATATCCAAGTTCAAAATTGCCTGAGTTATCATAAAATATTGAAATCGGTTCGTCAAAATTTCAATTTCCGTCATTTTTTGGTTGTTTTTCCTTCGCATATTAAATATTTGTCGAATATTAAAATATTTATATTGTCTTTTTCATGGTCGTGATTTGAAACATTAAAAATGATTTCGCTATTTTCCTTTAATTTAAAATAAGATTTATACATGTGTTTTGTGTATGCCCATCTCTGAATATTATTTGAAAATGATATTATGAAAATGATATACTTATTGATTTAAAAAAAATTATAATTTTATATTTTTTTAGTGACATATATATATATTACACTAATTTATATTTTTTTCACCTGGATGCTAATTATTAACTGATTGTCGAAAATTACAAATTTTTATAGATTTACATACTTCTCAAATTATGATGATTATGCATGTGGCATATTATTTTAATCGTCTTTTACTGATCTAATCTATACTCCATTCACTATTAGAAGGATCCTCGACGGCGCTCAATATATCGAATTTGTTCGTATTATGAACTATAGTAATTATTAATTAACAAAGACCAGTCGTATGCTTAAACTTATTTACGTGCAATTCGAAACTGTCACAATTCACAAATAATACTCGCACACAATTTGTCGACCAACATCGCTCTTTTCTTTTTGGCACAAAACGCTTTGTTTTTCATACAAATTAAATTTTATTAAACTGTGTAAAGTGTAACGTGTATTTATTATAGTTTATAGCATACTAAATCTTTTTATTTTTTAAATTGTGAACAATGCTATACCTACTGTTATTTATATTTTATGGTTATGTTAATTAGGTATAATAATATAAATATATGTTATATTCATTGTCTCATTAGTCATTGATGATTTATACTAAATTATAAACATGTGTACGTCGTAGGTGTTGAAGACGTGAACGATATAGTCGGCCGAGATAATGTGCACGGGATCGACTTGAATCGCAATTTTCCAGATATTCGACATCCTCTACATGTAAGTAAAACAGTATTTTTCTGTGCCCTTCAATTTTTATAATACCTATTACATAAATAGATTTCTTCATTAAAATTTTAAACTCCGATAAGTTCTTTTTTTTGGTACAACTTAGTTTTTTAAACACACCCCGTCTATATGTATAACCTTTAATGTTTAATGTAGCGAAATTTTTTTCCCTATTAATATCCTGATTTGAGATTGATTTTCGGATTTTCTAGCAATGTTTGGAACGAAAAATAATTGTACCTAACTAAAATATTATAAAATAAATTATAATATAAAAATATATTATAGGTATATTATATAATTGTTTATATAAAAAAAAATAATTACCGAAAATTTGCTTCAAACCCACAATTTGAGAACTTCTGTGGTTTAGACTTCTAGAGATTTTCTTACGAACGCAATTAATTTTAAAATTAAACCGAGAATTAAACCTAATACGAGTAATACAATTACTTATATAGGTATTTAGATAATGGTATATTATCAGTATGAGGACAATTATATCACACGTTTGTCAGTTTGATATTATTATAAATACATTAATCATCATTTAACGTGATTTTTTTCTTTTGGATTTCTTGTATAGACGCCCAAACAGGAACCCGAAACGAAAGCGATCATCGACTGGATAAAAAGCATACCGTTCGTGTTGAGCGCTAATCTACACGGCGGAGCTCTTGTAGCTAACTATCCTTTCGACAGTAGCGCGAATGGTGCAGGATCAACACCGCAAGCGTCTTACACGCCCGATAATGAAGTATTCACGATGTTAGCTAAAACGTATTCAATGGTAAGTAATAAGTATAACATATACAGTATACAAGTATACTATATAATACTTATAAAGTTATAAAATAAATAAAATATATGATAAATTAATAACCAAAAATAAGAGCTGATGATATTCCTGCCGCAGGGATAGGTATAAAATGTGCAAATCATAGTATTTCATTTTAATTAGAATTTGAATGCAATGATAAACCATTGTATTCGAAAAAACCATTCAGATAACGTAGGTATTGATTAAAATTTTGACATTTTTTATTAAATATTTAAAACACAAAATTTTATCTCACATAGGATCGATCATATAGGTAGGTACACATATAGTACATAAATGAACACCCTATAAAATTTTCAAGTCTCTAAGTTATATATAATTTCTCATAAAATCCCTTGTCACTTAAATGCCAATATCATAAAAAAATTTGTCAATTTTATTTATCATAGTTGTAAAATATTGAAATATAATAATAGGAATCCATATAGGTATATACTTTAAATATTAATTTTACTGAAATTTCAACTTTAAACACCTATAAAAAAAATTGAGTCTTGATATATTCTTAATATTTTGAAAATAAGTTAAGATATACGTCAGTAATTTTCAATCAAATTTTCAAATTTTTTGTTTTTGTTTTTATTTATTTTTATTGTAAAATAATGTTACTCTTCATCATATATAAACATATTATATATTGTAGAAATACATACCTTTAATTTGTTAAATAAAAATGTTCCTATTGGTTTGAGAAATTTATATATTATTATTGTCAGAGATCAGAGCAATTGTGGCGTAAATTGTAAATAATATAGTGTTGAACTAATAAAAAACGAAAAAAAAAATCATTCGCTTATACATATAGAGGTACCTACTTTGAATAATTTTTAGAACAAACAACACACATTAGGTGCAATATTATATAGTTTTTTATTTTTTTTTATTTTATACTGAGGTTTAAGATTTCTGATGTATAAATGTACATTAATAGAGTTTTGAAAGCTTTGGTTAATAATAAATAATTTATGCCTATTTATTTAGATAATATTTAATGCTATTTAAATCATTTAACGAAAAATAGTTCAAAATAGGATTATGTACTCGTGAGCATTAGGAATATACTTACTTTCTAAGCACCAAAAACTTAAATTTACATTGTGTATTCCAAATAATCAAAAAATATGTATATGATGTATAGTGTATACATTTAAGTACTCAAATATTAGTTTTATTTCGTATTTAATAAATATAATTCACATTAATTTATTATGTATTTATATATAATAATGTACAGAACCATCCGAAAATGCACTTAAACAACAAATGTCCAAACGACACGGATTCGTTCAGGGATGGCATAGTAAACGGAGCTTCATGGTACAGCGTGATCGGTGGCATGCAAGACTTCAACTACTTGAATACAAATTGTTTCGAGCTCACGTTCGAATTGGGCTGCACCAAATTCCCGTTTCAAAAAGACCTGGAAACATATTGGCTGGACAACCGCGAACCATTACTATCTTTCATGGAACAAGCCAACAGGGGAGTAAAAGGATTCGTGTTGAACGATAAAGGGATGGGTGTGCGAAACGCAGAAATTTCCGTCGTGGGTATTGATCACAACATTAGAACGGCATCGGACGGCGATTATTGGAGGATATTGACTCCGGGAACTTATGAAATCATCTTTACAGCTTATGGGTAAGACATGAACCACAATATACTGTCGTGAAGTCCTAAGTTTCAAGAGGTTTTCGTCAATTTAACTAATCGTTTGCGTTTTCGTTCACTGCAGATATAAAAGACAGAATCGATCCATTCACGTGTATAACTCGACGACACCGATCTGGTTAAACATTACGTTACCCAAAGAAGACCTCGACGTGTGGTCCCGAGTCAATGATTTCGATTTGAAAACAAACATAGCCAAATTGGATGACTACCATACTAAAGAGTTGTTTTTGAACGAACTCGTGGATTTGGAAAATAGTCTATCAACCGTCGCCGAATTGGTCACGAAACCTCGCAATATTGATGATTCAACGAGTTCAATCATTCAGTTTAAAGTCACCGAAAACGTAAGAGTAAAGATGATGCGAGTTAATGATAAAAAAAAAAAAAAAAAAAATACCAAAAAAATGTACCTATATTTTTTTTGTTTTTTATTCTTTAGGTAGGTTCGCCCGAGGAAAACAAATATAAAATAGCCATATTGGGCGGGTTATACATCAACGAACCGAGTACTCGCGAAATATTATTATTTTTGGCCAGACATTATGTTGAAGGTTACCGGAAAAAAGATAAAAATATACTTAAGTTATTGTCGAACGCCGTGTTATATTTTATACCTTATTTCGAACAAAACGAAAAGTACGAAAAAAAATGCACAACTGACGATCAGGCGGACGTAACTGGGCCACTATTGATAGCTACTAACAAACCAAATGAGCAAAAGACTACAGACAGCTTATGGAAAATGTTACAACGAGAACAGTTTGATATGATGTACAGTCTGGAAGCGGGATCGATGTCAATAAAGTCTGTGTTTTATTACACTTACACCTATATTATTGTTTATATATATGTATGATTAATAATGATTAAAATATTATATTTTTAGGGGACCAACGATTCATCCAAAGAATTCGATTTCCACATTACTCCGAGATTATGAAGAATTGTACTACAGCAGTAACTTAAAAAACGTGAGATAAAATAATTGAATATTTGCATAGATGAAGTATATAATTTAATAACGTTTAATATTCTATTTAGAATTGCGGCGAACCGTTGGATCGCAAAATTAATGATATTAAACAACAAGTTTTAGATACATTCAACAATGTATTAAAAACAAAAACCGTATGTTGAAAAAAATTATCGATAATATACCTATTACATATTATATAATAATTAATGAATATCATACGTAATGTAAAAAAATTGCACAACTATGATTTTAGATTGCGTTAAGTTTAACCTGCTGTAATTACATCGATCCGTCAGAGACCGCATTTGTTTGGATGGAAAATAATTTTATGCTCAAAACTATTATAGAAAACTTACAAGGTGTCCAAGGAACAATTTCAGATAAATTAGGCAAACCTATTCGTAATGCTATTGTAACAATCGATAAGTTTGCTGATATTTATAAAGTTTCTCACAATTCTGCTGTTTTTAAAGCAAACTTACCAATAGGCGTATACAAAATTCATGTAAGTTAATCTATATTACAATATGAAAAAAATTTAATTTAATTTCACATACCTAATTTAATAATTTAGATTAAAGCATCTGGATACCTAATGAGAAGTATTCCAATAACCGTGTATAAAGGAAATGTTATTAAAATTAAAGTTATTATGTCACCTCTCGGCAAAGGTTATGCAGCACAAGAATTTAGCACATTAGTTAAAGGTTTTATAATTTTTGTCATTAATTTATCATTAAAATTATTTTTAATATGAAATAATTATGAATTGTATTGTTTAGGATATGTTTTGGACATTGAAAATAGACCCATAGAAGGAGCAACTATAGTTGATGAATCGTCTCCTTCATTTTCTACTAGTTATAAAAATGGATCTTATAAATTGCCAATCGAAGAAGGTAAACATTATTATTATTTTATTTGTATATATTATATAATTAATAAAAAATGTGATTCGTTAACTATAAGATAATTTAATTTTAAATCTTAGAAATACAGCGTGATTTTCTAATCGTGATCCAGCGTATAACATTGAATGTATAAGTAGTTTTTGAAAAATTTTTTCAAATTATTATTACACATTTTGTTCTATACTTTGTCATACTTATAATATTTCTACCCTCATCCCTTATATAATAAAATAACATCAACTTTTGCTTTTCAAATGGTAACATATATTTTAAATAGTAAATTTTTAAAGAATATATTATTATAAAATTTTTGACGTACAAGCAATGGAAATCTGACTAATATTTCGTGAGTAATTGAAAATCTAAACTCTAAAGCAGTGGTCTTCAACCTTTTTGATTGGCAACCCACTTTTTTGTAATATAAATTTTTCGGGACCCCCATGTCAATTATGAAATCACGTTGAATATATTACATTAGATACATTTAAATATTTAATATATTATAATATAAAATATTTGTTCTTAATATTTTTAAGTTTAAACTTTAAACTTTAAAAATAATATAAAGATATCTATTCGCGACTCAATTTAAAATATTAGGCGGCCCAAAATTGGGTCGCGTCCTACCGGTTGAAGATCATTGCTCTAAAGTATAGATGGGGGGAATACACGTTAACATTTACCATTTATATTGATAATTAGATGATTTCACAACATAATCGATATTTGGTTCGATATCAAATATCAATTACCTATATTGATAAGAGTATCAAGTGAACCGAACCATATATATATAATATATATATATATATATATATATATATAAAATAACAAATAATTATTATTATTATGACAAAGTATAGAACAAAATGTGTAATAATTTTAAAAAAAAAATTTATACTACTTATATTTGCAAAGTTATATGCTAGATCATGATAAAAAAATTCAACCTATATAGGTATCTGTCCTATAGACATATTTTTATATTTGAAGCTAAATCGAAATATTTTATTTTCTATAATACTAAAGAAGTTAAGTGTGCTAAACTTGAAAGTATTGTAATATTTCAATGACTAGTATAAAATACTAAGTAAATAGTTAGTATAAAATATTAAGTATCTATAAAGTACTATATAAAATATACTAGTATATATATTTTTATACACATAAGTAATCTATAAGGTGCTAGCCTATACACTAACTCAATCTTACTAATCTTGTAAAAGGTGTAGGAACTTATACTTTTTTTAATTTCAATTCCATGTTATGTTTATTAATCATTTTTATGGGCACATCTTTTAAATTTTAATATAAGATACACTTTATTTTATAATTTATTAATTTTGTATTTTAAAGGTATAAGAACTATTCGAGTAAATGCTAATGGATATTACACATCTATAAAATCAATTAATATTCAAAGCACCAAACCCACGATTGTAATATTTAAATTACAAAAGGATGAAAGGATTTTAAATATGCCTAGAATGTTTTTCATAGCTCTTACAGGTACCTGAATAAAAAAATTTGTATGATTGTTGAATAAATATATTGTAATTGTTTTTAGTTTTTATAAGCTCTGTTATTGGAGTAAGTTGGTATTACTTTTACATTCGATGGAAAAATGGAAGACCATCAGCATTTGTTTATAGAAATGGTTTTGCACTACTTCCACAAAAACCATATCTTTTTGATGATGATGATGAAGTAGAACTTTTTCGTAATCCAATAATTAATGGTTAGTTTATACATAAATATTAAAAAATATATATTCGTAAAATTTAATTAATATTATTTTACTTATAGTTTGGTGTTCAATGTTCATTTATTTAAATTAATTTAAATAAAATTATTTATAATCCTTCCTTTTTTCTTTCATAAAAACATATTTACTACAATTTAAATATAGAATATATACAGTGCATATTAACATTTTTTTTTTATATATATTTATATTAATTTTAGTATTATTTTAAAAGAAATTATAATGGAAATATGATATTAAATTACAGATTCAATTAGGCCATATCATGATGATTCGGATATAAGTTACACTGATAGTTCAGATGAATCGGGGTCTTCCTATGCTCGGTAATTGTTTAAAATTGTATTTGTAATACAAATTAACATGCCTAGTGGTTATATTTCAATGGAACCGAGTAACAATTTATGAATTTCTATTATATACTAGTCAATGTAAACATACACCTGACATGTTTGGTAAAGGAAAAACCATGTTTTTGTAAATAACGCAAAGTGCAATCCTGAAAATTTTAGTATTATTTATTTATATTGACAACTTATTGATACTTGTTAATTATCTAATTTCTTTTTATCAATTTATATACGACTTAAACTATAGCTAACACTTATATAATTCTAAAGAATTAACTTAAGAAGTAAAAAACTTTAATGAGTAAATTTTTATTCATGTGTAATGAAATTTTTAAATTAATAAATTAAAATTAAATATGTTTCTATTTAATGAATAAATTGAATTTACAAAATTTAGTATATAATTAGTTTATAAGTATAAAAAATGTACAAATTTTGTAACAATTATTATCATTTAAGTCGTCATTAAAACTTTTATTTTTATATATTTTGTAACACATTATTGTTAAATAAACAATGAAATTTTATATAATTCAACAGTTTATTAAGTATATTACTTTGATTTCTATTTTTCATAGTACACTAAATAATAAAATTTAAATAGTTGTTATAGTTACACATCCTTTTTGTGATTTCATTTGATGTTCACTAGCTAAATGATTATCTAAAAATAGTTGTCTTCCAAATGCTTGACGACAAATTATACATTTGAATTTAAGTCTTCCTTCTGTGTGCATCTTTAAATGTTTTTTATAATTACAAAATGACACAAATGAACGATCACAAATTTCACACTTATGCTGTACTGTATGTTCTTGAACATGGTTACTTCTTGACACCTTGGTTATCATAAATAATAAAATATAGCAATATATAAATTAATAACATTATAAATAGAATATATTTACCCAATTTTTAAAATATCTAGGACAGTAAAAACATTTAAATTGTTTGATACCAGAGTGACCTTGTTCATGATTAACTCGACTACTAGATGCACTAAATGTTTTTTCACATCCATCATGTCTACATTTATAAGGTCTTTCTTTTGTGTGTACTCGCATATGTTTTTGTACAAGATCTTTTAGTCTGAAACAACGTCCACATACAGGGCAGGCAAAAGGTTTCTCTCCTGTATGTACTCTTTCATGATTAACCTACAATCAATAATGTTATACAATTTTGCAATAAAAAAATAATTTAAAATTACCTTTTCTATTGGCTTAACAAAAGTTTTTCCACAAAAACGACATTCATGTAATCGACGTAAACGTTCAGGAGGTTCAGTATGTGTGATAGCATGATGTTTTAAAGAGTTTTTATCATTAAACTGAGCATTGCATACATCACAAATCAATATTTCACGTGGTTTACGTCGCATTTCATGTGCTCTTTGATGACATCGGAGACGAAATTCAGAATCATAACATTTATTGCATATACTAAAATAGATTTATCATTAAATTACTATATTATAATATAATATAATATTTTAATTAATTAATTAAATTTAAGTCATACTTGCATAGAAATTTTAAGTTGGAAAACTCAGGATTTTGATGAGCAATTAAATGAGTTTCCATCATTTCTGGTGCTACGGGTTGATCACAAAATGGACATTTATTTGAGTCATTTACATGTACCATAAGATGTGTTCTTAAATAACCTTCTGAATCAAACTCGCCATTGCAATGTGGACAAATATGTTGCGAGCGATTATTTTTTACAGTAACATTTTTATTTTCAATATTTCTTTTAGATTTAGGTATTATTGATTCATCTTCTTTACAATTATGTTTATTTAGCTTGGACCAATGATCAGATTTTATATTACACACTAAACATTTCCAACTTAACAAAACACAATTATTTAAATTTTTTAATTGAGTATAGTCATTCGATTCTGATGATTTTTCTAATATAGGAATAATATTGCAATTAGTTGGTTTATTTTGAAATAATATTTGTTCAATATCAAAACGATCATTGCTTGTTTTTAACCGTATAACTCTAATTCGTTTTTTAAAACTTAATTTACGGGCTTCGACTTGAAAATAATCATTAACTTCATCAGGTGCTTGTTGAAGTAAATAAATAGGAATATCAAAATATCTATCACCATATGAATCAGTGATGCAGTGATTTGTATACATATTAGCAGGCATAACATAAATATTATCAATTTGTAATACATTTTTATTTCCACTGTTTTCATGCTTATTTTTTATATGTTGATAATCATAACTTGAAATTGTAGTTTCTTCTTCTTCTTCTTCTTCTTTATTAAAATTAGATAAATTTTTTAAATTGTCCATTACAACATCCTTATGGGTTGTATAAAAAAATCCATTTCCCCATTTTATCCACGTTCCTGGTTGTGGACTATGTTTATCAATGACATCGGCCATGTTTTTTAATGTACTGTTAAAATCTTCATTTTCGTTATTTTCAGTTACCTATGCATTGAAATATATTTAAATACATTAATAATGTAATTAAGGACATAACAAACCTGAAATACAACTTCTTGTCCTTTGTGACAGTTATTTATATGATCCTGAATTGATGGAAAATTTATATTACAAGCAGAACAATGGTAAAGATGTATATCTACTTGACATTTAGTATCTGTTGTTTTTGCCATTTTAATTGAATCGTCAATAGTAAATTCTTCAATAAATTTTTTAACTCCAGTTTCTTCATCAACATCAGGTTGTTGTTTATCATTTTGATAATCCTCTTCTTTTATTAAAAAATCATAGTCTCTAACATCATTCTCCTCTGATTCATCTATAAATTTTTTTATAAATATTAATTGATAATTTCTACAAAACATTATTTAATAATAATATGTATTTTTAATCGAGTTGAAATCATAAAAATTATATTTGTTTTAAATTATTTAATTTATTAATTATTGCATTAAATTACATATATTATGTTAATATTGAAATTTATTTCGCTACATACCTAGGTATTAAATAAAATATTGAAATTAATTTATACAAATAATTTTTAACATTTTCTACCTAATATAAATTAATTATCTAAACTCAAATTATTTTCCTATTAACTTGTCCAGTGTCCATCAATGATTTTAACTTACCATCAGGGTAAACAACAATCATTTCATCTGGCACTGGGTTTTCTTCATATTTATCGTTCTTTTCGTCTATGCACATATTGTCCAAATGCTCAACTAGTGAGTTTATATCATCGCACTGTTTTCCACAAAATGGACATTGGATATTTGTAGTCAAACTCAACAAGTGATATTTCAATAAGTCTTGATTGGAAAACTTGTCTTCGCAGCAAAGCGGACACGCAACACTCTCCATTGAATGCTAAACAACGCGTTTTAATATCATTAGGCATCATATTATGCATCCATACGTAAACACACCAAGTAAAAAAATAAACGCATTCAAAGTTTTTTAAACGATATTTTTCCATATTATACTATAATATACCACAATTAAGTAAATTGAATTAACTTATCAGAATAGAAATATAATAATTTATGAAAACTCACGTTTTGACAACGGTCGTCGAGTAACGTTGTTTCGAACGGATCTGGTTACCGATTACCGGTCGGATGTTCCAATTTGTAATAAAACTGGAAAAATGTATTCATTTTTACATTAAAAAATAACTATAGCACGATTTTTAATAAATAATAATTTTATATTTAAAATATACCGCCTAAACGCGTTAGTAACTTCAGAAATGTTATTAGGTTTCTGACCGCAGTTGTAGTTGTTGTACTAGAAGGACAACAGACAACGATTTTAGTAGTTACGTTGACGACGTCAGAATATCTAAATGTCTCCATTGTTATAGCGATTGAAATGTACACTGCACATTGCACGATTGTTGATACGTTGGACACATGTCGTCGCCGTACGGTGATAACAAAATTCTCGTCAATACAAACGTCAGATAATATCTACTGGTGACATCTAGTGGATAGCATTACGATTTCAAATTTCCAATGCTAACAGACGTGTTCTTTGCTTGTGTGACAAAACTCGTCGCGTGACTACTATGGGTAGGAGCGCCACGAGTTTGTGAGTGTTACGAAGTTGACTTGGATCATATTGGGTATTGTGTTTTTTTTTTTTTTTTTTTTTTTTCGGAATAACGAACTAATGATCGAATAACGAATAAGACGCCGTGCACAATTCTGCCAACAGTAAGCGAATAATCTTGTTTTACGTTCACGCCAAGAGGCGGAATGCGAGGACTCTTTTTCCAAAAGCTAACATTGAACATTTTTCAAAATCTATTTAATTTTTGTTTTGCCGTTTAAATTTCAAAGATTTTTTCGGTTATATAGTTGCCATTAAAATTTTCATTTTTCTGGTGATAGGATAAGTGATTTACTGATTTATATACCGGCTTATTTTTATTAAACTACATTATTGTTTTAATTTAATTATATTTTTATAAACAATTCATATTTTCCAATAATGAGCTTTCTTTGCTTTGCAGATTAAAAAAAAAAAAATTTTAATTCAAAATCTGTTGAGAACAGACATCAGAGTGAAAACTGTTGAGAAATTCGATAAACCAAACTAATTACCTAAATATAATTTTAAATTAGGAAATTTATCCATATAAAGGAATTGTTTTAACCACGGACTAATATACATATATATCTTAGTCCGTGGTTTTAACATAAAAATCTTTCAAAATGTAGAAAAAAAATTATAATTATTAACTTATAATAATGTAAATATTTATAATAAATAATGTTATATATTTATGTAATATTTTAATAATTCAATAATATAAATCTATATTCTATAGAAACATAATATTATAATTGTTTTTCAGTATTTGTATTTCAATATAATATGATATAAAATAGAGAACGAGCGATATTCGATGGACCAGCAAAACTTTGATTGTAAATACAAAATACTATAGAATATAGATTGCACACTAAGAACTAAGAAGTTTTTCGAGGCCGTGAAATAAATGGCCATAAGAGACATAAGAAATATATAAGACATAAGATACCAAATTGTTGATAAATTGTATAAATAATATTAGTATTATCTTTTATTATAAATTTAAATCTGGATTATATGGATTAATGTTTATAATGTAATCCAGACTTTGTAATGTCAAAAATTGATATATGATATTTTAAGGTATATAATTATATGAATTATAATTTAGATTTTAGCATGACAAATTAAATAGGTATGTCAGCAACTTTTTGATACGCATGTGGCTGGGTTACCACCCTTCACCTCGTCTATTGCGTAGTTCTCCAATTGTGATTGGCTGTTCATTTATTACAAAAATATTATATTATATTACTATTTAAATGATATGGCTAATGATTGTGCACAACTGCACTAGTAATAAAATAATAATGTAATATATAATATATTTATTATTTATATTTGTATATTTGAGAACTTTAAAAATAATGTATATCTCAAATCAATAAAAAATTATAATTGATAATTTAGTTCTAATTATTATACTGTAATTATTACTTTAATGGTATAGCATCTTTTTTTAGTAATCGACTATACTTTTGTTTTTTCGGTATTTTTGGAATATAATAATCACTAAATTTAAAATGTAATGAGCAGACCACAGCTAAAAGTTTATTAAAAATGTTATACATTTGAGTATCAATAAATTCATAAAGGATTATTAGATTAATATGACTTTAAAAAAATCAATGTTTAATAATATAAAAGTATAAAATAAAAGTAATATTAAATTACCTGAATCAAAATTAATTTTATCTTTATTAATTTGTTTTTGCCACATTGTTCTCATATAAGAATTCTTGGGGAACCTATGTAATACCACATTAGGGTTTTTAGGTACTCCTTTTTTTTTTTTGAACCACTTAATACTTAAACAACCATCAAACACACACAAGGGCATTTTAAATTTTTTAAATTGTCAATTTTGAACTTAAATGAAAAAAGAATTCAATATTGTCATTTATTAGGTATTTAAAATTAGAATTAATTTTAATGGAATTGTTGTTTTGGCGCCAATATTAATAACAACCAATGAAATGTGGAGAACTACGAGTACACATAAAGTATCATATGTAGTGGGGATGCGCAATGATAACCATTTTAAGAAAGTTGCTGACATACCTATTTAATTTGTCATGGATTTTAGAATGTCTTTAAAATATTTTAAACCGTGATAGGAACGTGAATTATTATTCGCCACAGATATCTGTGATTATCGTATAGCCTTATCAAAGTATCTCAAAGTTTGATAAACGATATTGCTGATAAGATTGTGTTGGATCTTTGAAATTTCAATTCGTTCATTTATTATTTGATTTGTACACTTGGTTGGTAAATTTTATAATAATTAATACTATAATTATAAATTGCATAATGAAATAAATAATAATGTAATTGTTTGAAAATTTAATTATTGTTTTTTAGGAATTGATATTTAAAGTTGAGTTTCGTTTGCATTTCCGTTAGGGTATGTTCATCAATTGACGCTGCCGTCGTCGCCCTTGCCATTCGCGTCGCCGAAGCTGTTAAAATATACGATACGCATGTTTCTGTTGAATTGCCATACATTGATGTCATGTATGACTGATGTCACTAACTCAACGTATCCACCCTGTGATAAACGTAAGTCGATTAAACAATTTCCCTACTGGAAGGATGATACCCACCCGTCTGTGAGATACATTAAACTGTTCTCAAATTGAATTGTAATTGTTTTTATGTGACAAAGAAATACTGCGATACAGTAAAATATAAATTTTGGTTTGGTATAAGCAATTTAATGTTCTCATATAAATAAAAAATTGTGTATCATATTAGATGAACAATTTATGTATTATAGTTAAATTGTATAGGTACTCTAAATATTATGTCTTTATTATAAAATTATTTGTATTCAATTAGTTTTTAAATTTTTTAGTCAAATGTCTGAAAAATGTATTAATTAATAACAGTTTCATACAAATATCCGATTTATTCTATTAGGCATAACTTATATACATAATATATATTTCATTTTTTTAGTTGTCATTGATAATGGGTATAAACTTTCAACATTTTCTAGTAGTTTATGTGTTAATTTATTTTTACTGTCAATATTTGAGTTTTTAAGTAAAAACAAGTCAACATTAGGTGATATTTTAGTTTTAAATAAAAGTGTCTTCAAAATTTAGTGAACCTAATTTGATCAATAATGATTGAATATTTTCTCTATTAATGAAACATATTTTAAATAAAATCATAAAGTTATATGTATGTAATTTCAAAATCACATTTAAATCTTTATATTATTTATTTTTTAATAATGGTTTTACTTATCTATTTAACTCAAACTAATATTTTTAGGATGCTATTAATATTGTTTGTAAATAAAAAACTGTTATTAGACATGTTAGAAAATTATTCATAATTACTTAATTTATCAAAAATGAAAGGAAATTGGTTTTAATATTTCATAAAGAAATATACAATTTTCAAAATCTATTAGGTACACTTATTTATTTGTAAAAATGTAATTTATTGTTTTTAATGTTGAACTTTTTCATTTTAGATAATGGTATTGTCAAATCATCACAATATTTAACAAAAGTAAAGCATCAAAATGGAACTATTCGAAATGGTCACCTGAAACCATGGAAAAAAAATCTTTACTCTAATGAAGGCTATCCAGATAATTATACTGATAAGTCCTTTCTAGAAGAATTGAAAAAAAATCTTCATGTACGGAAGTTATCAGTTCTTGAAGCAATACTTGGATCTGGTTTAATTACACAAAGATTATGTATAGTGGTAATATTTGCTTTATCTTTTTACGCTCTAAATTGTAATTTAATTTCCCCTTCATTATTGTTAATTTCTACTACGAGCTTTAGTTTTATAATTTATTTATTGCTTTATGAAAATTCTAAGACATTTCCATTTTGGTTGATGAAATCTGCTTGTGCATTTGTTATATCTGGTTATATTTTGTCACCAGTATTGAAAACCTTAACAGAAACTATAAGTACTGATACTATTTATGCTACGACAACAGTAATGATGTGTATACATCTAATCTTTTTTGATTATGGTGTATCAGCAGTAATAGTGTCAACATCATTATCATTAAATGCTGCACTTTTTGGTTCAATATGTTTGTGCTCAAGACTTCAAACATCGTTTCACGTATTTGTATTTATTACAATTTCAGTACAGTGTTTTGCTGTATCACCGATACTTTTATCTCCGATCAAATCTTCAATTACTTTATTATTGTTGTTTGTCACAGTCACCTTTATACTATGTGTATTGGTATCTTCATTAATAAGTGAACTATTTTTATGTACTGTCGTGTTCATTAATCTAGTATGTCCATACTATTTTGTTAAATGGCATTCGTTCAAAGACAACATTTATGGTCCATGGGATGAAGCTATTGTGCATGATATTAAAATAAAAGATTTTCATATTGACTGAAAAGCTATGACAAGAACATTTTTTTAAAGGATGTATATTATTCACAACTATTTTAACCAAACAATCTTGGTTTTTTAAAAAGTTACCAACCCCTTATATTGTATAAAATTAAATAATTAATATAAATTGAAAATTTTGTTTTTATTTCTTAATAGCAAGTGTTTGTTTTCTATTATAAATTGTAGTAAATCCAAATAATTATAATCCATTTTTTTTATATATGTTATTAGTGAAATGTGTTTAACATATTTATATATTATGTAATATAATTGATATATTATTAATACAGTAAAGCCTCGATAATCCGGACGGAAAATAATTCAATTTATATGTAAATAGTTTGTTCCAAATTTCCAGGACCCAAATTCATCGTTCTATAAAATATTTTTATCGACAATAACAATTTTGTCAATTTTATTTACCTACTATTCCTAATAAAAACTGACATTAATAAATCAGTTGTCAGTTCGTTCTCTTCTTTCTTGTCAAGTGGTTATTCTTATTGTTTGTTCAATGGCATAAATAAAACATTGGTGGGAAAAATCTTAGTCATTTGAGTAGGTGATCTTAAAAAAACCTCTGGTAATCCTGTTGGTGCTTGGTCAGAATTTGTCCGGACTATCGAGGCTCTACTGTATTGGATTTAATTATATGATATACAGAGATATTGTTAATTGAATTTGTGTTCCTAAATTATCAATTTAAATCAATTTCATCACCTATAATATTTAACAATAGCTAAATAGTGTTACTTTATAGCATAACATTGATATTATTTTCATCATTGTATTTTAATTTAATTTAATTTATTACATTGTAGTTTGTAGTGTTAATAATTGTTTAATAATATTTAAAATATGGCATGTTTTATTAAATATTGTATTATTGTGGTTAATAATATTTTATTCTTTTTTTTCTTTTCTTAGTATTAATTTTAATTCTTAGTGATATTAAGGGTGCATTTAGGAGTTGATATTTTTAGAAATGATAAATATAAATTTAGATTTAAATTTATTCTTATTAAATGTTACAAGTGGTATTTAAACAATTTAAGTAGGTATGTTGCTTACTTATTAATTATAAATTATTGTACTTCATACAGAAGAGTAATTTACTAAATGTTCTCCTAATGGTAATTTAAAAGTATTATTACATTGTAATGATTCATTTGCCCATATGAATATATGATATAAGTCACAGTGATTACACCATCCTCAAGGGGATTTGAAGTGTTGATTTTCTTTCTCTGTCTAACATACATAAAAGATTGGGATTTAGACATTTTCTACTTTCAACATTACGATCGATCTAGTTGTGCGATAAGGGATTTGAAAACGGATTTGAATTCGTTAGAAAGTCTACTTTAGATCGACTTTCCCACTTTTTCATTTTTTTGTCCTAAATTCTTCAAAAATTGGACATTATAAATTTTAAATAAAATTTGTTTCAACAATGAGAAGAAAATTTCAAAAAAGTGGAAATTCGATCTAAAGTAGACTTTTTAACGAATTCAAATCCGTTTTCAGATACCTTATCGCATAACTAGATCGATCGTAACGTTGGAAATAGAAAACGTCTAAATCCCTATCTTTTATGTGTGTTAGACAGAGAAAGAAATTGACGCTTCGAATCCCCTTAAATTAAATTGTAATGAATGTATTAATTGTTTTAATGAGATATGAATATTTAAGTTAAATTATATACACTTATGTACATAATTATAATATGCAGATTGATTAGAATTTCATGTTACAAAAATGATAGAAATAGAATTTATAATTCCCATCATTTTTTACACGTGTGGAATTTTAATTTATATAATTTTATTATATTAAAAAAAAAAAAGAAAAAAAGTAATCACTTATGAAGGGGAAAAAATAAGTGTGAAATTACAAAATAAAATATCTGGAAGTTCAAAGTTACAAATATTATTCCATTATGTTTATTATGTGGGGTTCTTAAAAATTACATTATTATATATAAATATGTTAAAAAATCAAGATTATGGAACTATTCATATATATTAAGTAGATAGTAGACATATTAATATTAATAATTATGTATTGGAAGAAAAACCTATGTAATATATTCATAAATATTAATACACATTAAAAGTAAAACAATTCATATTGTTTTCTATATCTACATAAGAATTATATTTTACTTGCATAAAGTAATTTCAAAACTTAATAAATAAACAACTTAAAGAAAACAAAACAATACATCGAAAAATAGGAATTTAAATATTGGA
This sequence comes from Tetraneura akinire, assembly GCA_021307375.1. Lineage (NCBI taxonomy): Eukaryota > Metazoa > Arthropoda > Insecta > Hemiptera > Aphididae > Tetraneura > Tetraneura akinire. Next base: position 1,364,271 of record JAIUCT010000028.1, read on the forward strand.
AAATATATATACAGGCATGGATATCTTATTTTAAATAAATACATTTTTTTAAAAAACATAAGTGTTTATTCAATAAAAATCGTAGTTTTATTTATTAATTTAACGCCGCTGTTCTTAATTTATCGAAACAATGCTGGCACATGTGTATAACATGATTATTTTGCTTATACAAGTGAATTAATTGGTATGTATATTTAGTGAAATTTACCTATTTGAAATTTTTTATTATTTTTAAATTATATTTATAAGGTTTACTTATTTTTCAAAATTATAATAACGATTAATGTTTAGTGTGTATTCAGTACAATTATAAATAAAATTGGATATTTAAAATATGGTTTACTATTTTATTAATAATTAAATAGGTAATTTTTCAGTTTATATTAATTTTACACATTTTAATTTAAATATTATTTAATAAAACAAGTCATTTATTGTTCTTATAGAGTTATAGTGAACATTTTATGCATGAAAATGTATTAATAATGTAGTATGAAGTACGAACTACTATAGTTTTAAAATATAAATATTATAATTTATTATTTAATTGCCATATTGATTGTTTTAAATGTCATTAAACATTTTAAATTATAAATAATCATGTATAGGTTGGTGTATAAAATTATGTGATAATTAATTAATAATGTTTTAAGATTTTATTATTGTTAAATTTATTTAATTTTACATTTAAGACTTGATAAACACATTTTATATTTTTATATATATATATAGGTATAGGAATTAGGAATATAGGTACACAAAGTTAATTCCTATTTAATTATTGCACATTTGCACATTTTATATTAGTGTATTTACTATTAACTGAAATATTATATATTATAATAACTTATATGGTTGTATGTAAAACAATGAATAACATCAACATTTATTAATGTAATACCTAAAGTTTTAATGATATGTTAAGCGTCGATGATTTATAATATAAATTAAAAGTGTATATCACTTTTCTCGATACATATGGGATCATAATTTATATTATGAATGTTAATTGTGTATGATATTGTAAAAAAATATAATTTTTATTTGTTTAAAGATTTAATTTTTTTAAATAAAAAAAATAATGGTAATTTGCACATGTTACTAATTTCTTGACCATATTATGTTCATTTTTTTTTTTTTTTTTTTTGATAATATAATACGTATATTAAAATTATGTTCAAATTTACTTACTTTAATTGTTATTAATATTAATAATATTTGTTAACAAAATAAATAAAAGTTTTATATTTGTAATTATTGTAAGTAAATAAATATTTTTCAAATATTGCTTTAACGTTGTTTTTGTGTTATCCTATACAGTATACTATACTAGTTATACCTAAAATTTATACCTAGTCATCTTTGTGCTACAATAAGTATTAAGTATTAAATAATATACGTATATAAATATGTACTTAGGTTATTATCAAATTAGTTTTTTTTATTGTTATGTAAATATAATTTGGATTAATTTTATTTACCTACTCATAATAACAGTTACCTACTATTATGAAATTATGACTATACATAATAAAAAATAATAAATTGGTAACTGAATTATATATGAAATGTATATATTTATTTTCTTAACATTCTAAGATTACTATAAATCATTGCTATTGTCATAGCTGTTTTGAAATTTTAGATTTTGAGCTAAATGAAGAATAAATTGGTTTTACAATGACACATTGTTTTTTTATGCAGTTACATATGTGTGTAGATGCAGTTTTGAATAGAAATAATGATCCAATTACCATAAATGTGATGTGATTTCGGTAGTGAATTTCATTTAGTCTGTACTTTATTTAGATTAGTTTTTAAATTTCTAAATAATTTATTGAGCGGCGAAAAAATTACTTAGAGAGTTAAAAAGCGACTAAATACCTATATACCTATTTATCGTAAATTTTCCAATTTTTTTTTTCCAATAACCCTTTAAAACTAAAAGAAACTAGAAGTGTTGGTGAAACTGAATAAATACTTCTTATATTATATGATATTTATACGGATTTTTGTTATATTGTATCCATAGGCATTAGGCGCACATAGGTGTAAATTTTAGGGGTGCTAAAATGTTTTAATTAGATCCACGGAGGCAAAATTCCTACATAATAAAAATTGACTTTATGTTTTTAAAATATAACAAAATTATATTGTAACTATATTGTAAACATTAAACAATCAATATTGGGAGTGCTTATGTGAAATGTGGGGACTGGGGGTGCTAATCATCCCCCCATGTGCGCCTATAATTGTACTTTGTACCTAAGGGTATTCGTATTCGGTACTTACTTAGAAAATTTTATTTACTATCTAAGTAATTTTTTGAATTTTCCAATAGTTTTTTAAGTGGTAAGGAAAGGTACCTACTTTGATTTGGAGAAAAAATGGCAATGTATATGAAGAATTATAATTTTGATCAACGTAATTTTACTTACCTATATTCTATTTTAATATAATACTGATTGTACTTATATATTACAATTTCAGGTGTGTTATAAACTCGATTTATATAAATATATAATATATACTCGTATTTACATTACCTACCTAATCCATCATAACATTTAGATATTTATTTAATATTTTCAATTTTGTATTTTGTTTGTTCTGAAATACCTACCTATTCGTATCTTTGAAAATTGAAAAAATACATTTCTGTAATCCATCTACAAATGCTTTCTTGCTGTATCAGCTTAGGTTAATAAATATTAATACATTTTAGTATTTTATAATAGTCATGTTTTAATATGGAAAATTCTACAATATGTTCTAATGGCCAAGTCGTTTATAAAAGTAGATAAACAATATTGTATATATTGCCACCATGGACGCCCGTAGAAAATTTATCAGGGGGGGGGGGCATAGTAAAATTAAACGCCAAAATATACTTAAAATTTTTGAAGAATTATGAATACCTGCATTAATTCATAAAGAATATATAATACCTACCTAGTTCTTTTTTCTTCGTAGATATTAAATTTATAAACCTATACTAGGCAAAACATCGATAAAATATTTATATAATCATTAATCATTATTAATCAGTAATCAATAATAAAATTCATAATTTTCAAAATTATATTTTAAATTTTGAAGTTCAGGGGGGTCAAAAATAGAAAATAATTGATTTGTGAAATCACATTTTATATAGGTAAATTAATTTATATAGAGTTAAGAGTAGTAACGCGTTAGTTCATTGTCGAAACTCGAAAAAATATTGAAAGGGAAGAGGAAGTCGTTTCAAAAATTCCAGGAAAACATATTAAATACCTACTTTCATTTAGTTTAGAATTACAACAATATTATATTTGTATTATTATTATGAATTATTAATTATAATATGCTATGTATAGATTTTTTTTTTTTTAGTAAAATCTGTACCGAAATCGTTTTATCACTTATACATAATATGGCACGCCCAAATTATTTCCATCGTAACCATTATAATAATTTTGTGGCCAAAAATTTTGATTGTTGCTGTAATATCCGTGGTTCGACCATAATTTGTTTATATTATTATTCATTTCATTTATGTTATTTTGTATATTCTGTTGCATTTCATTTATACCCGTCATCGTATTCTCCATTATTTGATTTGTATGCGTTTGGATCTCATTTATTTGCTCTTCAAGTTGTTGCTGTTCGGTTTCTGATAGTTTTCTCTTGCTTATTATTCCTACAATTTCACCATTGACCTGTTCTACAGTGTGGTAAAATCAAACACATAAACTAAATTAATAGGTAGGTATCACAATAAATGACAAATTATAATAAAATGTAATTACCCAAGTTATATTAAAATATTAAACATATTATTAATTGTAAAGTACCAAGATACTTTTATATTATATAGGTAGGTATATAATATATACAGTGGCGTGCCGAATATAGCTTAGAATGATGCCTAGGCATCAAGCTTATTAGGGGTAGGTCTTGTACGTTGGGTGGTCAATTATAAAATTCTAATCAGATTTATTGTCCGACAATTAAATAATCTATAACTTATAGACTATAAGAAATAGAATACTGCAGTTATAATTAGTTAGGTATTAGTTTATTTTAAATTTGACATTGATATTAATGAAGTTATATTGATTGTTTTGCAAAATCTAGTGATAGATTAAAACATATATGTTACTCTTTAATCTTTAAATAACTAAATGTGATTATTTATACATAATTTTAAAATAAAAGTATTAATAAAAATTTTTTTTGTAAAAATGTGGCTTTTAAATTGGGGGGGAGGTGATCAGGTGATGGTAACAGATTTTGAGTTGGCTTCATTTAACTTTGAAGCTGAGCACGCTACTGTATATATATGTTACGGGCAAAGTATACAATTTGGGCATTTTATACATTGTCCGGACATTTTATACAATGCCCTTCGTATATTGGGCAATATAGAAAACGGATGAGATGATTTAAGCAATATAGACAATTATCGCTGTGTATTATATAATCCCGGACTTTATATGACCGTAATATATAGGTAAATATCCAAAGGTCTCGCAAAGCGAGGTTTTAGGTCACACGAAACCACTGCCTATCCACACCAGTATCCGTTCTATGGGGTAGGTATGCTTTAGTCCCTTGGGGCGTAACCCCATCCTTACGAAAAGTGCCGCAAAGCGGCGCTTAAGGAAGTGAGCTCGGAAATGAGCGAAGCCGGTAGGCGTAGCGAGCGTCCCTTCCACTCGGAAAGAACTATGAAATTTTTTTTTGTATCTGAAATTTATCAACAAAATAATCAAAATTGTTTTATTATGTAGGAAAAATGCGCGAAAAAAATTACGTCACAATACGTCTCGCTAGGTAGTCGCGATAACCGATAAGTACCAAATTTTATAATACATTCCATAAAATACACATTGCCTACAAAAGTTTGAGCATAGTACACTTTGCCTGGAAATAATCGGGCAATATTGTTGTTTTTAAATATATTTTTTACATTGCCCAAAATATCCGGACATTGTGCACAATGCCCGAATTTCTCAAATTTTCCAAAAATTCACTCCGAGACGCAGCACGGAAATTTTCAAATTTGGGTGGTCAGGGCTACGATCGATCATCGATGTACATGTGTACAAAAAAGGAAAAACACGGAAGTGCAAGTGTAAAGCAGCGGATCGGCTATGTAGGTACATCAAAATGTCACGGAAGCAGTAGGTACATGCGACAATAATAAGTGATAATAAAATTTAAAAAACTTATTATATTTTCTAATAATATAAATACATTTCATTATTCATTAAATCATTTCATCCGTTTTCTATATTGCCAAATATACGAAGGGCATTGTATAAAATGCCCAAATTGTATACTTTGCCCGTAACACAACTATTGGTTCACTATTGAATTCATTTATTCTTAGCGTGTAGGTAGTCAGTAATATTATCCATTTATATACTTACGGAGGGTACCGTCCTCTGTCTCGATCTCGTATTCTCTGTTTAAATATTTTTTTCCATTTACGATATCTAGCTGTAAACTTTCATAACTAAAAAAAATAACATATTACTATTACAACTATTATATATTTATTAAAAATGTTATAATGTGAGTAGATTGGGTATATTAAATTTATATAAGTCTTACGCAAACGCAACGGACGTTACAGAAAAAATGATTAGAATCGTCAGGACGCTGCAATTCATTTTGTTCATTTTTAACAATAAATAATTTTTATTCGAGTAAAAAATCTGTTGTCGCCAACTCGATAACTCGTGCGGCTCAATCTGCAATATTATCTGTACGTAGGTATAAAATTTTACAACTGTTATAAGTAATTTTTTTGTTTGGCAGTTTAGGTGTAGGTTTATTACAAATATGCGACGTATATTTATTTGTTTTATTGAACATATGCACATAGTTAATGGATGATATTTGCATAATTTTAGTGAACATTATAATGAACATGTAGGTATTAAACATATTTATTTTAATTTTTTTTTTTTTTTAATTAAAAAATTGAAGTACCTGACACAATGACATGAAATAATAGGTAATATGTATTTACTATATTAAAATTAATAATTAAATACAAATAGGCACGTATAATAATATTTTGTAATTAAAATAATTATTTTCAGACCTATATATGGTAGACAAATACAGTTGTTATAATTTATAACAAAAGAATATATTGTGACGTTTTGAATTAAGTAAGGATGTGCTAGTATAAAAAATACATTCACTTTTAAAACAATACTTACAATTTTTCGTTTTTATAGAACATAAACGTTTTTGTATGTTTTCAATCTATAATTTAATAGTTTAAAACCAACTTAAGTAAATAACTTAGTAAGTGTTCCTTTTATACTACATAATGCATATATTATAGGCGTCATTAAAATTACCTGTTATAACCACTATGTTATTTTGGTTTTCAAATATTTATAAGAGTTGATAATATTATAATTTACATACTTAGTTTCGAAATTTTGTATTAAAAAAGTTAAGATAACCAAAAGATTTCTAAATTTTTAATAGGTATTATTAATTATAATGTTATTTTTGTTTTAACTAAAACTGTCAGTCCCTAAACCCCAAAATTGCTAATTTTATTAAACAATATAGGTATACGTAGATAAAAACGAGTATTTTAGGAAATATTCAAAGTTCAATATTTTGTAGAAAAATTAACGTAAGGATTCTAAAATTTTATCACATTTATATATTATATACTACATATGTGAATACCCTCAAAAAATTTCAAGTCACTATGGTTAATTTTTTTTTTTTTTTAATGTGCGAATGATTGAAATAAGTACTTACTTTTTTATGTACGTTGTTTACTCCCTTTTTTATTTCAATTAAGACTATGATGATGATGAGGATGTTTACGACAATGATGAGACCTTCTCGACGACCTAGGCTGCCAGTTACAGTTTGTTGCTTTACGCTGAATGGTAATTTTATTTTCGGGCATAAATCCACTACGAGAAACTCACTTTGAAAATGGGCAACCCGGCAACCGACGTATTCAAATTAGGGTGATGATCTATTCACACGTATTCTGGTATCAGTAGAGAGATTCATATTTTAATTAAAGTAAAATTAACGAATTTATTTTTTATTTTAAGAAATAAATTAAGTTTATGTTGTTTTTATTAGATTCTGAGCAAAGTGAAGAATGTATTGGTTTTTACAATGACATGCGTCTTTTTTTTATATATCTGAAAACACATTTACTACCCGAAATAATGCTACAATTTTTACGAATAGCAAGTTTCCGGTTGGAAAGTGGATGTAGTTTGTACTTTATTTAGGTTAGTTTTCGAATTTCTCAAAATTGACTCTAAGCGGTAGAAAAAACAGTCAAAAAAAAGGCATTTTACACAAAAACTGAAATTTCGACTAATTCAATTTCAATATTTCAAGGTTAGTTCAAGAACTCAAGCAATTTTGAAGATAGAGACTTGAAAATTTTTTGGTGGTTCACATAGCTACTATATAATATATGTAATAAAATTTTTGAACCATTTGGTTAGGCTTTTCTACAAAATATAGGACTTTGATCTTTGAATATTTTTTAAAGGTGTTTAAAATTGAAATTTTAGTAAAATCATTTTTTAAAGTATTATTTATATGGATTTTTCTTATTTTATGTAGGAAGATATTATTTCGACCAGAAATAATTCTCCGATATTTACGAATAATATAGGTTTTCAGTAGAAAATTGAATGTAGTAGGTCCTTTATTTAGGTCATTTTTTGAATTTTTCAAAATTGACCTTATGCGGTAGAAAAAATGACGAACAACTGCATTTTTCACGAAAACTGAAATTTTTACGAATTAGATTTCAATATTTGACGATAACTCGGGCAATTTTGAAGTTAGAGACTTGAAAATTGTATAGGGTGTTCACTGTTCATTTATGTACTATACGTATACCTATATGATTTCTATATATGTGATAAATGTTTAATCAATTCCTACATTATTTGACTGAACTTCGCTCAGAATCATTTTTCGAATGCAATGGTTTATCATTTTTAATGTTGGTCTTTTTATTGTTTTACACAAATACATAACATATTTTTTGATTTTCCTTTTTGCACGAGAAATATTATGTCGACATGATGTTGCATTTAATTAAACATAAATTAAAAAAATATATATATATATGATATTGAGACATTGAGTTCATCATACGGGGAATTAAAGATAAATTATTATTTTGTTATAGAATAAAACTCAGAAAAAGCTATATAATTATTATAATATTGTGTTTCACAGGAACCATGTTAATATTTTATTATAGGGAATGACTATTATACGCTACCAACTATTATAATGTACGTCTACATAATAATAATACAGGTATATACCTATAGTTATTGTCTTGTAAATTGAGAGTTTTTTTTTCTTTTAATAAAAAAGGTTATTGTCCTTTCTCGCCGCTCAAACGTGTATAGGAACGCAAAGGTATAATAATGAAATATCGTTATTATTTTATTGTTACATTACATTAAAACTTTAAATACATTTTTTATTTGTAATACAATATATACGTATCGTACCCGCCGGACGAGGGGTGAAATGTTTTTTAACACAATAATATTATATATATAATATTATAAGTATTATTTAAACAAAATACATCGCGCAACAACATCAATAATATATTTTTACCTATTATTATTATTATTATTATTATTTTCTTTTATCGAAACTTTACAATTTTTGTTTTATATATTTTTGTAAGTACCTATAATATATTATATAATGTATATTTTTAATATACCAGTACTGCGGTAAGTGTAATAACATATTATTATTGTGTTGTATAATTTATACGTCGGTGAAGCTTTTAAATATAGTATATATAGGTATAATTAAATTTTATTTGTCGCTAAATGAGGGTACTGCTTGCGCAACAGTATGTTGTCCACGGCCGGCAGGAGCAGATACCGCTTGGCCTTCATCCCGTCTGTTTGCGTCTGTTTTGTTGCTGTTGACGGCCGTGCGACGATCCCGAACTCCTCACGTGACCGCCCAATATTCTCGACGTACCCGCTGAAAAATTGAATAAAAAATAAATAAATAAATATTGTAAAATCGTTTACAACAATAAACTTAAAGATAGAAAAAAGTGAATTTTTAAAATTTATAAATGGTTTTTTATGCGACCGGAATTTTTTGAGGATTCCAGTGAATTTTAAGTCATACACAAAAGGGACAATATCCGAGGCAAAAGTCTCTAATTTGCTATTACCCATTACGTTTCGTTCTCACGGTATAATTTGTAGATTATTTCTGAAACGCCCACCGGCATAATAATATTCTCCTGCCTAATACGCTATATTCGTTGTTTAAATTGTACTAAATAATTTCAAAATATAAAATAGAATATTATATCGTATTTATTATTAAAATAGTGAAAATAATTAACTACACATTACTGTTAGTAGCGGTTGAAGAAATTATAGATTTTAGTGTTCTACCAAGTAACCTGATATTAGAGCTAAAAGTTTAGGTATTATTTTCCAACTAAAAACGTTTGAATTTATTTTTGATCTTTAGTTTTGATCTTGAAATGTTTAATTTAATACTTAATACAGTATTAAAAGAGAGTACATTTTACAAACTTTCAACATCACTTTATTGACAGTCATGAAAGTAGTAGACTCGTTGAATGAGTCACTAAATAAAAAAGAGGAATGATGGAAATGAATTTTAAAATATTTATGAATAACTAACAAATTATGTACTGATATCGATATTCCAATTTCAATACACACACAAAAAAATTTCATCAAAGTAGATGCTTTTCATACAAACCACCATCATCTATAACTATAACCATAGCATCTTTTTAAATCTAATAAAGAAGAAATTAAAGTGACTGTGTATAATACAGCTTTGGATCTCCTAATAGGATACCTATTTTTTTAAACAAGAAACAATAAATATGATGATTAAATGTATATATTATAGCTAATTAAATAAATTTACAAATAAATTATACTAATAACTGATGATGTACATTTTTTCTAATTACTAATACCTCCTAGCTAGTTCTTCAAGGTCAAGGCTGGTAAAAAAATTGGTGAAAGGAACTGAAGTCTGAACCTCGTTATCAGTATATATTACCTTCTTATATTTTTATGCTCATATCAAACTTAATTTTTCCCCACATTTTCACTTTATTGTATTAATTGCTACAACCCATTAGGCCATTTATACTTAATACAAGTAGTATATATCTAACTAATTTTAATTAAAGTCATTTTTATTATTTTTATTTATCAACTCGTAGAATTATAGTTTATGAATCGCAAAGCATTTCGACAAGGTTCTTTATTTATTTTTATTTTTTTCTACACGTTTTCTCACATCCTTATATTATATTTTATTGATTGAATATATACACAAAATACGATTAAACAATACAAAATAATTTGCAAAGACGGAGAACAAATTATAGCACCTAATTAAAAATAAAATAAAACCATAATTAATTATTTAATATTAATTAACTCGTGATTTATGAAAATTATGTTAATATTAACGTCATATCGATTAAATTTTTAATATATCAAATGATTATTTATTTTTATATTATTGTTATTTAAATATTTATATCTACGAGATAATAAGAAAAAATTGAAATTTAGTTAAACGTTTATGTTTTCCATTTATTTATTTGATTATTTATATATTTATATATTATATTGTGAATAAAGTATTATTTTATTTATATAAAAGTATGCACTTATGTCTTATATTTATATAGTTATATTTTAAAATAAATTCCTCTACCGTGCCGTATTTTTGAATAATTTTAAAAGCTAGATGCAGCCATAGCCTCCATAAGTTAATAATTATATGTATAGACGTTTAAAATATAAATGTTCTTATATTTCTTTAAACTTTAAATGATAATAAATATCTATTACAAATAATAATATTATCTTTTTTTTAAATATTTTTGGTGTACTTAAACATTTGAACGAATGTATTCAAGTATACTTAATATTATATATTATATAGTCCCAATCCCAATACTTTTGAATATTTATAGAATAATAATACAATATATTATGTAGATGATAATAATATAGTCGATGGTTTATTTCGTTTTAAATAAAAAAAAAAAAAGATTAATTGTAAAAAATAAATTACAAAATACGCGTTTATAAAAATTAACTCTAACACATTAATTCCCCAAACGTATTAAAATAAATGAATAAGATTTATAGTAATTACATAGTTTTAAAATTTGCATTTAATCACAGAAGTAGATAGACTTCTGAAGTTCTGATTATTCGGTTAGTAAAATACTAAATAATAATATTAATTAAGTATACTGTTTCAAAGTTTTAGATATAGTTATAAATTATATACTTAATATAATATAATGGATTAATGTTTTTGCAGTTATAAGATAGAAATCATTACCATATATTGTATTTTTTTCAGTCTTTTATAAGCGACTTCTATCCTCCTCTAAAGAACATAATTTACATTTTTTCACATCTTAAATTTTTATATACAAATATTGAAATATAAGTTATGGTTGATCTTTATACTTAGAATCATTGATCTTTAGTATATGATTTCATATTTCCATATGTAGGGAGTAATTTCATCAAGAGATACAGGCTGGGAAAATGGTGATGGTATAGGATACAGTGTTGTATTAAGTATAGGTAGTAGTTAAGATTTGAATGCAATGAGCCAATGACTAATAATTACGTTTGAAAAACAATTCTAAGTAATATCCAGTCAGATATAGATTATAATTGATTATATTAGTGATTACAATTTTGACATATTAATAAAAATGCAACCTTAATTAGATTTAAATATCAAACAATTTGTTCAAAAATGTTTGTTTGTGAAAATTTGCAATAATTAGATTAACTATTAGTACCTAATATTTATCAATAGATTATTAGAATAGGTGGAAAAATAAATTAAAAAGATAAAATAATTATGGTTAAAACTCAAACAAATAGTGCATTTGTGATGTATTATGTACGACTGTACGAGTACCTATATTAATTATGTAAGGACTTGAAATATATGAGATATTATTTGCAAGAACGCAATTTTGAAAAAGTGAAAAACATTTAATTATGAACATTCCCTACTATTTAAGTGACTATGAAAAAAACGGGGATAGTTAAAAAATAACGAGTTTTAACTGTGTTTAAATATTTTCATAATTAATAGTTGAATTTTTGGTGTACTGTCAGAGTGACAGGTCATAGGCAGTTTGACAAGTGTGATTTTGAATGTTTAACACTCGACAATAATACTATTGATAATAATTATAATATTGTACATTTACATAACGTAAAGTAATGAAATAATAAGGGAAATATAATGAATAATAAAAATTTATATTATATTAAAAGTGATTTATAATAAGTAATGAAGTAATATAATAGTATAGTATAATGTTGGAAATGTCTACAGAATATTATAATATAATTCGATGAATAATGTGAATATAACGTGTTTAATATAATATTATTTTCGTATGGGTAACTTGTGAATAATAAGAGAATAATATTTTCTCCAAGTACAAGACGTGGTTTTAATTTTAAAATTTAAATAGAAGTCAAAGTGAACGGCGGGTACAAAAAATTAAATAAAAATGACGAACAATTGATTTTAATTGGATGGTTTTGATGATATTATTATACACAGTCATAACTACTCATAATATAGAAAAATAATTCAATTTATCTGTCCTCCGTGAATCGAATTATAATTTTTTAAATTACTACCGTTTTAATATATATTTTTTGTTGTTGTTACTTGATTGTTGACAAACATTTTTAAACTTGTATATTATATTTAAATTCCGCAAATATTAATAATTTTATAGTCGTATTATTATAATGTGTTAGGGCGCGAGAGGTAGCAAAAAAAAAAAAATAATAATAATAATAATAAAAATAATAATAATAATAATAATAATAATAATAAAAATAATAAAATTAATAAAAATGACGTTATATTAATATTATTATTGTAATAATATATATGAGATTTAGACGAAACAAATTTCAATTCGTCCACGCGAAAAAATTTCTTAAAATATTCGCATTTAGCTCAGTAATTTCGTTCTTCGCGAAATAGTATACACAATTATTACGCCGTGTCATGTCGTCTAGATGTAAGAGCAATAACAATATACAAGTATAATAATAATATGTTTTGAGCATTGGATGGAGTTGACACATTTTATTTATAGGTGGTTTGTCGTGTTTATATTATATTGTGTATACCGGACGCGTTTGTTGCGTACAGGGTGTATCGCGAAACTTACATTATTTCGAACGGAATTTATAACGGTGTAAAATTTCAAAATGTTCGTTGACGCACCCTGTATATTTGGGGGTGGATCGAATCGCACTTGTCCCCCAAGACTCCTTCGGGTTATCAGTTACCACGTGTCGGAACGGAATTCTCATCTCGTATCAATTATGTAGTGTGTATATCTACGACGGAAGAAGCGCTATCGCTGCGATGAAGTCTAAAGAGGAAAAATAAAAACATATTAAGAAAAATAAATAAACCCCCGATACGCACGACTTTGGAAAAACACGCGGTTCGCACGTCACCGAAACGTCGCGTTTTTAAATTTTAATTTTCGTTCGTTATTTTTAGATTAAACCTTGATTTATTATTTTAATAGTATAATAATATATTGACTTATTGATATCGGGGTACGAGTGAGAAAATGTAAACAATTTGGTGTTAAATATTTAGAGAAAAACAATGACGCAATTGACGATAGATATTATTATTATTATTATTATTATTGTTTTCTCACTATCAAAAAACGATTCATTGACGCGTTATTATTTAATATTATAAAATAGCGTACCTATACTATCAATATCAATTGTAATAATTTTCAATTTTAATATATTTAAATACACATTACGAATGACGACGACGTGAAATTTAAAAAATCATAAGCATAATAATATTTGAAAAAAATATAATTGAATTTTATTTTTTATCAAATGAGAGTAATATTATGGTATATAACTGGTGTTATAGTCCAGGTCAACACATACGAATAAGTAATAAACTAATAACGAATGAATGATGAACTCATTCATTCGTTATTAGTTTCCTAAAGCTATTGTTAGCTATTATTTATTTATTATTATTTGTTATTATTAGTTATTAGCTTCCTGAACGGAAGGAATCAAAATAACTACAATCGCTGATAGACACTGACCGCTGATTAAACGGTCTTAGCCTCTTTTATATTGAATAATAAATACAAAATATCATTAACTTAATGTTTGAAAGTGTTTATGAACATGCACAGTGAAATTTGTTAAGTAATTAACATTTGACAAGTTCACGACAATATCGCAATTATCGATAGTTAATTTTTATATTTTATCCACATCGAAAAATTTCGAATCTTTGTGTATCCACAATCTACTTTTCCTTAGAGAAGATTGTAAAAGCGTTCAGTCGATTTCTCTTTATTGATAAAAATTACTTTTGGAAATATATTGCCCATATTATATTGTTCAATGAATAAAATGCACACTACAATAGAAATAAAGACAATAGGAGAATGGTCTGCATGAGATCGATGATTTCACGGACAAGTTTAATTATTATGGAACGAATTACAGAATTCAGTGATTTTCATAACAGAGATGGTAATTTTTGAACATCCTCTATAATTTATTTTTGACATTGAACTATTGAACTATTGAAGACGACTATAGTTCGGAGTTTAAAATAAAAGTGTATATACAAAAAAAATAATAAAATAAATAATGCAAATCCTTTACCGGACATGCGATTACGTACGTGATTGCCGGTACAATGTTATTTATATTTGTTTGAACAGATTTTATTTCAATAAAAATGCAAATTCGTTACAGTCACATAATATTTTACGATCATCTCTGCGTTTACGTTTACGTAATATTACGCGAGCAGTGGGCGATCAAAATAAAAATTAATATTTAATTATAAAATCCAGATTGAAGTATAAATTTACTTGGATACATTTGAAAATCTTATTTATAAAATATCCAAACGGATGAGAGCAAATTAAACAATTTTTTTTTTTTTTTTTTTGTTGTACATAAGAAACTCCGAGTGACATTAAAGAAAAAATTACCGGACAAGACATAGATTGTAATTTATTTATCATTATTCATTATAAAAATATAAACAATTGATCTTTATTTACAAAAAAAAAAAAAAAAAAAAAACAAAAGAATAATAGTTATAAGCTGTTTAGCGTAAAATTGAATCGGTATATTTTTAACGTTTTAATTAATTATCTGGACAAAAAAATAAATCGCTGACACTCACATTATTCTATTAATGAAATGTCCTTTAATAGACTTTTAAATTTAGCTTATTATTGTTTAGGCCAGGGTATTTGGGGGTTTGTCCTGTTTGATAAAATGTCCATTTTTTATTTTGTGGAACCGCGTTATTTTATGCTATTATATATTATATTTCAATCCCTTTTCATCCGCAAACTACGTACGTCATTAATAATAATAATAATAATAATAATAATAATAATAATAATAATAATA
>JAIUCT010000028.1:1379831-1428159 GCA_021307375.1 Tetraneura akinire
ATAATAATAATAATAATAATAATAATAATAATAATAATAATAATAATCAAAATTGATTTCTCGTTGCATAATTATTACGACATCGAATGATTGTGATAATATTATGATTTTGTCATATACTGTAAACATATTATTATGATGTTAAAATGCAATTAACATGATTGAATTATCATAAAATCTTTAATATTGTTTCAAAATTATTTCAGACTTCGCCATGATTTTATTTTATCTATATGGTTCATTTACGGCACTTTTGCCATTTTATTAGTAGACACTTAACCTTTTTCTTTGTGCGTTACAACGTGTGTTTGTATTACGGTTTAAGTGTTTTATTTAATACTTAATAAAAATCGATTTCGATCAAATATGAGATTTATTAAATGCGTATAAATTGTAACAATTAAATGGAGAATATAAAATAATATGTTCGTATTTGCTATGAAAACTTTAACGGACGTCTTGCACGCATAGTATTGAATACAGATTTTATAATAGGTGATTGGTTAATATGAAAAAGGAAAATCGAGCCAAACGTATTGTCCACCATAAAAATTGATAACACGACGAGCTGTATAATAAAGTTAAAAATAATAATTAAAAATATTATGCACTTAATTTTTATAGTTTACAATATATTGTTATTTGTTGTGATTAATTTTTGTTATACATTTATCATATCGATATAATTATTACGTACTCGAGTCATATTATAGATAAAATACATAGGTAGCAATTATTTCAAATCGCATGCAACCATACACACTAAAATATATGTGATAAAGTAATACGAATAACTAATAGCTCGTTTTCCAATTTATTGCAACAAATTGGTTAAATTACGAAACGATGTGAACGGAGATATTCAATTATAGATACAATGAAAAGTTTATTGAATTATTGTTTCAAATATCTACGCTCTTGTCACAATAGGGTCTTGTGATTTGTTTAAACAGAACGGCGGCAATCGTGAAGTTAAAAATAAAAGTATAATAAATCCAACGATTTTTATTAATATTTTTTTTTTTTTTTTTTTTTTTTAAAAAAACAGAAATATAACTTGTGGTAGTCTGTAACGATGTTTTTAGAACATTTTTCTTTAAGGTTAGTGGTATGGAAATAAGTCGAACGATAAATTAATTAATGTAAATACACTGTGCAGAAATGATAACAAACAATAATGTTATTGTTATACAGCTTCTCATAATTTAAATTTGTAATTTTTGAACATTAATTTTAATACTGTTCAACATAATTGAAAAAATAAATAATTACATTATGCGATGAAAATAAGGCCACGGAATATTAATCTCATACTTCTCTCCCCGAGTAAATACGCCATTGACGGATTGTTTTCATTCGGTTGTATTTTCGCATTATACGCTTTTACAGTTTATCAATGGCATGTTCAGGTCTTTGGACATTTAACTGTCACTTTTTTCTACCAATAACCCTATAGTGGTTATTATAAGGAAATTGTGAATTTAAGAGCTCATAGTACATAATATATCATAATATATATAAGATATAACCCTCCGATAATATTTGTCAAATTTTCCAGCCAAAACTATTATAAAATCAAATATTTATATTACTTACAGTTTCAAACATTATAATATGTATGCATCGTTATACTATAACATTAAATATAGCAACGTAACGGTTAAATAAATGAATGATTTATTGTGATAAAGAATTGATATTATGTCAAAATTATAGATTTATTTGTTTCAGAACATAAAATTTATAAAAATATTAAAAATCAAAAATATATTTAAAAGTATAATTATCGAGTTCAGAACAAATTTATTTTTATTTTCATTTTCATATAAATGTAGAACTATCAACAATATAGAATATAATATTATACGAGTACTGGAATATAATTGAATGGTACGACATTTTATTGGATTTTATATTTTCTATTTTATTGAACACGAGACGAGTTCAATTATTGTAATTATTAAATAGAAGAAAGAAAATAATTATATAAAATTTACAAGCACGACTATTAACAATAGTAGTGTTTGTTAAATTATGAGAAAATATTAATTAATCGTTATTTGTTTTACTCACAAGGGTGATGTTAAAGAGAAGTTATCAAGGGTACAATATTGGAGCCATAAATACTGAAAATGATGATCGACGAACGAAGAGTAAACGAGAACACATATTTTAAAAATTATGTGATAGGAGAATCAATTGGTCAAGAGAAGTCACGGAGGTCAGAGGCTGTTAAAATGCAAGAAATCGATAATTGAATTAATGTCAAACAAAATCAACAAGGCTTAGTAGCAGAGTATTAAAAAAAAAAAATTGCCATGATTTCAACGTATAGGTACGATTCGAATTAAAAATTGTTTGTTAATTGCAATTCATTAATCGATTAATTTCTCGGAAAACTCCACCGGCAATCTGGTCCGAAAAATAACCGGAGCAGGGTAAGAAATTTCGAGCCACGAATGCAGCGATATAAACGAATCTCGCCAGAACTCGATCGTGGCAAGGCATTCGCTGTTGAAGGCATCCAAAAATAATAATAATAATAATAATATGCAAACGAATGAACATAAAATAATGCCCCGAGAGGTGAAACAAATTGAAATTCTCACGCCGTGCGGAGGACGAAGTCAAAAGTTTAAACGCATTACAAAATAATATTATCCTTTAAACGTATGTTGAACAACACGAAGAAATTATTGAAATAGTTCGTAAAAGTTTATCCGCTTATCGTAGGAAGTGTTCGATATATTGTTTTGAGAAAAATATTTATAATATTCCATCGATTCGCAGTCGTTGGTTTATATTTGTTTTATTTTATCAAAAATATGTATAATATTATTAATACGAATTTTGTAAAGAACGAAATATTGAAAAACTGTCTTCTCGACTCAAAGAAGACCGGCGAAGAGATAATAAACGATGAACTCATAATCCGGGCGGCCAATTCGACGTGTATACAATAGAATTTATTTCGCGGAACCCTCTACCCATTATATATATGATATTATCATCATAAGTATAGATAAAGGCGTAAAGGTAATGATAGCTGACCGTTAATAATAATAATAATAACAACAATAATAATAAATGGTGTATGGGGTTAGATCGATGATTTTAGTAGGTAAAACAGACACGTTATCTAGGAAAATTTCTCCAAAAAAAAACAGGTATAAAATCTAGTATTTCCATCCCTTCCCCCGTAAACCTATTCTTTGAAGTGACAGACTATGGTCTGTTGTCCGGGATCGTTCCATTGTTCGACTTGTGCGCAAACGGACGAAATGCTTTTAACACGCCAACGGATTACGTGGAACAAAATCGTCTTTGGTTATAGCCGAGTAACCAAATATTTTAATATATTATTTTCGACGTGGGACTCGTATTCATAATATAATATTACGCATTAGATATGTTATTATTATCATAACATTATTATTATTATAATAATAATCGCGCGATGTGTGACACGCGTCCTTTTTTGATGGTACCGAAATACGCAAAAATGATCGTGACCGGACCACATGATGGAAATAAACAAAAGGTCCGGTTACACACACAACATGCACGGTAGTTTAAATATCCCGAAAATCACCGTGATGACAACGGCGATTCATCAAAAAACACTATCTCGGGGTCGCATAATATGGCGTTTACGATACTCATATAGTTATGTTATATTATAAACCTATCTAAATATTTTGCAAAAACATTATCAACGCAGTCAGCACTTTTAGTCGCAGAAACGTTTAAATTAATACGTGATTTTTATTATAATATGTTATCTGACCGAACGGGAAACTCGAAAAAACAATTTTGCTGCGGTCACGCGACACTATATAAACGTAATTTTATAGTACATAATTTATTATCGCGAGTATAACATAGGTACATAGTATTATGCATGCATTTGCAATATTTACCCAACCCTTGTCAAACGGTCACCGGAGAAGAGATGAAATCGCTTTAACTTTCAAAATATATCGTGTTCATAAAAATATAAATATAATATAATATTATAATACGCCATCATATCGTATATCATATACGTATATATCATATATGTGCTATGTGCAACTATAGGGTTAAAACAATTTTTTGAAGGCGAGTGCTAAAATATTTCTTACAATTAGTAATTACCCTTATTATTTCTTTAGCTAATTGGGTTTAAACAATTTTTCGAAGGGATGAAGTAACTTATCCCCCATCTAACCTAGGCAAAACAACTGTTTACGTAACTGGTACGTTATGGCAGCTATAAGAATACGCGCACGATTCGCTTGTAACGTATTCTATATCTATAACGTCCATGCAATATTAAAGTATTTTAAAATTTAAATTTATGTAGAATCATTCGTGTACTCGTATAATATTCATATCATGAAAATAAATCTAAAATCTATTGTCAACAAATTTTCACTCTTTTCAGTATATTCATTATACGAGACACGAGTAGTTAAACGCAACAAGCGAATTATTTTCATATTCAACTATTTTAATATTTTTTTTACTTGGATTATATCAATAAAACATGATAACGTCATTTTTTTTTATCTTTAATCAAGTATATTTTTCCAGTATTTATCTGCTAAATTCCTTTATTAATTTTTTCTTTAACTTCTGGTGATACTGATACATAAGCAGTGACATGTTGAGGGAATTTTTTAAAAGAAATTGCTCCTCAATTAAAATTGGTGGGTAGTTAAGATTGGGCGCCGAATATGTGTTTCGATAAAGTTTTAAGTATTTATTTAATTATATATTTATATACCTATAACATAAATATTAACAATAATAAAAAAAAAACTTATTATTATATTGTATTGTAATAGTATATAAAACAATAATTATTTCAATACTATTTGAATTTATGTTATTATATATAATATGTTTTGGCAGATTATTATAAAAAACAACATGTGGTGGGGTACCTATAAAATTAATGTTTACCCCTCTCTAGTCCTCTCCAAAAGATAGTTTAAACATGCCACTGTACATAATATATTTTAGAATGTATATTATCCTTCTTCATTTAATTAGACCATTTCTATCAAAGTATCAATAATAATTACTCGTATTATATTAAGAAATAAATCCCATATTGTAATTTTATACTTTTATTTTAAGTGACATACAAATTCTGAATTTTGTTATTTATTTAAATACATTTAAATATTAATAATTTTAATTAACGATAAAAAGTATGGTAGGTAATCAATTAATCATATATTCATAAATCGCCTTATAACGTAAATAATTTCTGTAATATAATATATAGCAATACGCCTATTATTATTTTTTTTTTTTTATGATATTGTATAATTATATAAATGATTAAATGAAATATAGTTATGCCATGTTATAGTTATACATGTTCAAACTTTAAATTTATTCATTATAAACAATACAAATCAAAAATCTAAAAACCAACAAAATTAATGTAAACATTATTTTATAACGTGATTATTATTAAATTATGTCGAAATAGAATATGGTAAGTTTTAATAAATATGCCTTCGTATTTTTAAAATTTTCACATGATTATATCAATAAAATTCCAACTAAAATTCCAGCCGTAAATTTTTTTTTTTAGTTAAGTTATTCCAGACTTCAAAACAATAGTTGGGTGTATATTAAATACAATTTTTCAATTACATTAATCTAAAACGAAATGTAAAAAAAAAAAAGAATAAATGAAAACTTTTTATTTGATTGTTTTTGTTATTACAATATATACGTATTTTTTTACATAATAACACTATAATGTAATATTGTACTGATATACTGCTGCTTATCATGGTGCGATCAATATTATAAATAGGTAGTAATTTATTTCTTAAAATTCAATTTTTCATACTATTTAAGACTAAATTTATATTTAGTTTTTTGTTAAACTATTAGTAATACCGTAGGTAATGGCATAATATTATTAATTTAGCAAACATTGATTAAATAACTTATAAGCGGAATGATTGTAGGTATATTATTATTTTTATTTTATGCCCATTCGGCCATTCCTCAGATCAATGAAAAATGTAATTAAAAAAATATATAATGTACAATAGTTAAATATATTTTACATTATTATAATTTGAAGTATGAAAATTTTTTGAATATCTCCGGCAAATTTGTTGAAAAATAGAACTGTCTACAAGGGTTTAAAGCAGTACGAAAATTTGACTTAAAATATAAATAATTTTTCAATTTTTTTGATTAGTTCAATTAAAAATAATAAATTATTTAAAATTTATCGAAAACAAAACAATTTCTAGCGATTAAGGCCACAAATATTTTTTTTATTTTAAAGTATTTAAATAAGTACTTAAGATTTAAGAAGATTATTCATGAAAGTAATTCAAAATTACTACAAGAAATTAAGTAAACCTATTACCTATAGATAATGGAAAGACATGCAATATAAATTATTATGTATTCAAGTCATCAAATTAGCCGTTTGTACCAATCTCCTCATGCCTCATCTTTTTAAAAACTACATTTTTAATTTTAAATTCAGACGTAATGAGACATAATTATTTATTTATAAGGATTACGAATCAAAATTTTTCTTTTTCCGTTCTTCAGAATAATATAAAAAAATACACGCGTTATACCTACAACGTATTTTGAACACGCCTGTGTTGGGTAATCTAATCAAATATATCTACTATACTCATACTACATTCGTCGAAAGAACGCAAGTCGGCGGCGATCAAAACGCGGTGTAGTCCGCTCATTTCCAACTAACCCGCTCTCGCCTCCCATCAATCGGTCGTTGAGAGTGCACGACGATCCGTTTGGTGAGGTAAATTTGGATACGCGGCCGACTTGCGTATTCTTATTGAAATTCAAATAGCATAAAGTTGGTACCTATTGTAGCCTTACTGTTACCTACTGTAAGCCTTATTTAACCTAACTATACTCCGTCCGACGAGAGAAAGCGCCGCTTTTGCGCATGCAGAATGACGATCGTGCAGTTTCTGTGACCAAATTTCCCTCTCCCTACTATGCAATTGTTCCGAAGATTGCCGATCAATTATACGGTAATGATCGGATAATTACAACCGGTTGATTATGGCCGCCCATTATGATATATGTGTGGTGATTGTATCGCTATAGTCATAGAATGATGCGCGAAAACAGATGAATTTTGGTCGGTCCGCAGCGCGTTCTTTCGCCGAACGGAGTATAACTAATTCTTCGTTCCTATATGTGTTTTGTCATATTGTTCTAATTGTACGTTTCTTACTCAGCATCGTCATCGTTATCGTCCCCGATGATGGAAGTCCTCTTGTTTATGTCGCATTGAAACGACGAGCCTCTACCGTTGCGCATGTAAAACGAATGGGGATTTCGAAACGACGGCAACCAACCTAGTCGGGCCAGTGCAGCCAAATGACGTTTTCCGTATCCAGTGCTGCCGCGGGCCACGGGCGAATGCCGGAACGCCGAAGATGAGGCAAATCCTCTGGGCATCCAACCGCTACGTGACAAGGCACCTGCACGCGTGATAAACCACGTGTCGAAGTCCGCCGTCACCGTCATTATAGCGATTTCATAATTAAATATAGGTACACAATGTTATTATGATCGTTGTGATCCCCCGAAAAAAATGTATCAATGGTATAATATTATCGTGATATTCACAAAATAATATAATACCAGAGATTAAATGAGGTCTTAAGTAAAGTATACGATTAAATGCGTATTTTAACGAAAACTAGAATCGGGCCTCGGGGTGATTGGTTCCTTGTGAAATGTGCAAAAGTTAGCAAAACAACAGTTTTTGTACATATTAATTATATAATACATATATTTGAAATTTCACTTATTACATAAGTAAATTTTAGATTCTGAGCGAAGCGAAGAATGTATTGGTTTTACAATGATGTGTGTCTTTTTTTTTTTTTTTGTTTTTTTTTTTTTTTAAGTATGAAGACACTTTTACTACCCGAAATAATGCTCCGATTATCACGAATAACATATGTTTCCGGTAGCAAAGTGGATTTAGTTGGTACTTTATTTAGGTCATTTTTCGATTTTCTCAAAATTCACCCTAAGCGGTAGAAAAAACGACCAAAAAATTACGAAAAAACGGCATTTTTCAAATTTCGACGAATTCGATTTTAATATTTCACGATAACTCAGGCAATTTTGAAGTTAGAGACTTGAAATTTTTTTTGGGAGTTTATATAGGTACTATGTATATGTGATAAAATTTTGGAACCGTTACGTTCATTTTTCTACAAAATATAGGACTTTGAATATTTCGTAAAATTCTCGTTTTTTTGTATATAATGTTTGATAAAATTAGCAATATTTGGTATTAAGGTCTAAAAATTTTACTGAAGTATATTTATATATTAATTAACATTAATTCAAAAATTAGAAAAATCTATTGTCTCAATTTTTTTTTATAGCTGTTTAAAGTTGATATTTTTAGTTTAAACGAAAATATTATGAAAAAAATGACGAAAAATTGGCATTCACAAAAACGTGGCTCTATGGGAGACACGTGTGGTGTAGTCGGCGAAATATTCTCGAACGCTATCTCGGTGTTGAGCTCCGTCGCCAAGCATCGACAGCGGATGGGTGACCGCGGTTTTTTTTTTGCGTTTTTTTTTTTTGCGTTTTTTTTTGCGTTTTTTTTTTCGTTTTTTCTTCTTACTATGTCTGAATCATCATATTAAAATATTAAAAAAATCCATGGTAACATTTTTTTTTATAGCTGTTTAAAATTAATATTTATATTTTTTTGTTTTTATGATTGAAGACACTTGTACTACCCGAAATAATGGTCCGATTTTCACAAATAGCATATGTTTCCGGTAGGAAAGTGGATGTTCTTGGTACTTTATTTAGGTCATTTTTCGAATTTTTCAAAATTGATCCTGTACGTTAGAAAAAACGATGAAAAAATGAAGAAAAAACGGCAATATATTAATCAATACCTACATTATCTGACTGAACTTCGCTCAGAATCGTTTTTTCGAATGCAATGGTTTAACATTGCATTTAAATTATAATTATAATCAAATACTATGATATGCACACCTATTTGTTTCTTTATTTTAATACAAAACATATTATTGTAAAAATAATTAAGATAATATGGTTTATAAGGAATAAAATTATTTCAAATGTATGTATAATTAATGTAGGATAAAGTCGGTATGTGTATATATGTTGTTGATAGCTAATAATTGTAAGTAAATTACATTATTTAACTATTTTCATTTGATCGTGTTTGTTCTCTTCAATAACTTTTTTCTTATTTTCAAAAAAAATTCGCCCAAAAATGAGACACTTTTATTATATTTAACATGGAATAATTAATGTTTTTATTATATCTATCAAAAAAATATTATAAAATAGCCACTTTTAGATTTGAGCGAAACGAAAAATGTATTGGTTTTATAATGATGTATGTCTATTTATGTATGTATATACAGTGGCGTATTTATAGGAGGGTATGAGGAATGAATCCCCTTAGCCTTTTTTCCAAGTGATATTTTTTGAAAAATTATATTGTTTTCTACCAAACTATATTATTTCTATCTGGGTCATTTTAATATTTTCCGATACATATCCGCCCCTTGATAAAATCGTCACTAAGTATGTAGACTCGAAATAATGATTTGCACGAATAGCATATGTTTCTAGTTTGGATGTAGGTAGTTGGTATTTTTCAAATTTTCCAAATTTAGGCTTGTGGGTCAAGAAAAACTGCTAAAAATGAGGAATATACCTATGGCATTTTTCACAAAAACTGAAATTTTGATGAAATCGATTTCAATATTTCACGGTAACTCGGGATTTGAAAATTTTTTGGGTGTTCACATAGGTACTACACAAAAGAAATACATAAAAGTATATTTATATTCTCGTATATACGTAAATCGTATATCGTATATACGTAATCTCGTATATCTAAAATTCTCGTTTTTATCTATATAATGTTTAATAAAGTGGGAAATTTTTAAGTTTGAAAATTTTACTGAAGTACGTATACGCATATATTGTCTAACAATCTAACATGTTAATGTTACCAAAATATTAGAAAGATCACAAGTCTCATTTTTTTTTTTTAGCATTTAAATTTGAAATTTTAGTAAAGATAAAAATTGGTACCTATTTAAAATATTTATATGGATACTTATTATTTCTCAGTATTCTACAATAATATTAAATAAAATTAATAAAAAAATTTGAAAATTTGATTTAAACTCAATTCCAAAATATTGCAGTAAATATTACATTTACCTTTTTTTGTGTAGCTATAGAAGTAAGTATAAAAAGAAGAGCTGATACTGCTGTGGAAGGAATATAGGTATAAATAGGATAGTGTTGAATTTTGATTAAAATTTGTATTCAATGATAAATCATTATATTCGAAAAACGATTCTGAGCAAAATATTGTCTGATTTGGGTAATTAGGTCACCCATTTTTATGTTTTTATGAATTATGAGCATTTATATTGAACGTAGAGACTGTATGTAATAATTTTAAATAATACATATATTATCTATTGAATTTCGTTCAAAAACGTTTTCACGAATCATTGCTTTCAAATTTTAATCAAAATTCAACACTATCCTTTTTATAACACTCGTATCTCTTTCATAAGAGCATTATCAGTTCTTTTTTAAACACGATTTTTCTAAAATTCTACAATTATAATATAAGTAAGTATCTTTAGGTTTCTTTTAATTGTGGACTTTTAATGTTTTGATTTAATATCGGTCGAACTGGTACAGGAGTAATTTTCTGTATCGTGTATATACGAGTATATTTATCCACTATAGGTATCTTAAAAGTTAAAACATTACATAATAATTATAATTAATATAAATAACTACATTGAATAAATAAATAAAAAAAAATACTATCGAAAATTGAACATTTTAATAAAAGGATTAAAAAAATTAAATATTATTTGAATAATTGACACTTTAATGTTTTTTTTTTTTTTTTTAATTTCAAATGTTATTCAGATTTTTAATAATGGGTTTATGAAAAAAGTTATCGATGAGGGCAAACACGTTGTGGGATATCTTGTAATATTAAACCTACGATGTGTAATATAATTATTATTTTTATCGTTAAAACACGCGTCGCATACCGCATAACGTCACACAATTATACATGAAATCAAATCGCTACGACACACACGACACTAAACTATTAATGTTAAAATAATACATGGTACAAACGAGATAAATATTAACACGTCTAATATACTTATAATACACAATATTATGTATTGCAATAATAACATCAACGACTACTTAAAATATCTTACAGGCTCTATACTAAATATAAAAACTTTCAAATATAATAACACAAACCAAAACGGTATATTATATTATGTTATGTTTGCTAACTAAATAATTTTCTAGTACATACTACACGTTATAATTATTCTACATAGGACTAAAAGAGTACCTATCACAAAAAATTTAACCGACATAAACACAAACGTCAAACTCACACAAATTTACTAGATGGATGTTATATAGGATTCTCCAATCGAATACTCATTTTTTCCCCATGATATTTCGCGTTCAACAATTTTCAGTTAGTTATCTTAATAAAAGTTTCTAATCAAATAATGACGATAATAAATACTTAATTTTCGTTAGTCTTTGACGATTTTTCTCGATTCCGATTTATAATATTTAATTTAATAATACATTATAACTGACAGTTGTTTTTGTTTAAGGTCAATAAAACATAATAATCGTATGTTTATACTTGAACGTGTATGTGCAACAAGTGGTGTTGTTCGGGTAAATAATTAAACGGAGTATATAGAGAATGTAATTTAGGAAATCGTTAAACATTAAACGATTTCATTTTATGTTTCCATATTATATCACATATGTTAAAAACTTTGTTTCCTTTTTATTACTTTATAATATTATACTTGCAACTTGCCTATCGAGTAAAATTTTTAGATTACGATCAAGCATATAAATAAAATATAAAATAGAATATTTTAATGATACAAAAAAATATGATTATTGTTAAAAATGCATTACAATATAGGTAATAATTTTTATAAATAAACAAATTGTAGATTCTAGTGTAAAATTAAAAGCGAACTGTTTTGATGTATATCTAAAGATATCCAATCAAAATGTACTTTCATTTTTTTTACTCCCAATGACAATATTACGTATTTATAATTAAGATTTGTAAAATTGACCGAATGCTAAATCGTCCAGTCAGATGTATCAAAATATTCAAAATTAGGTAATTATTATTTATTATTTCTTCGGCCATCATACTAAAATCTATGTTTTGTGAAGTTTTATTAATTTATTACCTATACATTTAAAATAACTATTAATCGTATTATTATTAACAACTTTAAATATAATATTATTATTATTATTGATATTGTCATTTTGAGTAAATGTATTTTAATGCGAGATGGAAGTTGTCATTTAACTATTTCAAAATAGTAAATACATTTTTAGTATCTTTATTATTTTATTAATTATTTTTTATTATTCTCTTACAAACAAATTTATTATAATGTGTAAGTTACTTATCTATCTACGCAATTAAAGATTTAATTAAAAATCATAATGGATTGTGCATGAATAGTTAAAATTATAGTTTAAATAATTTAATATTTAATATATATTATATATATATACGTATATATTGTATATTTCTTTAAATTTGTTCAAATTTATCGAACATATAAATATATATATTTTTAATAATTTATAAATTTTGATTTTTTTTTTTTTTTTATAAATTATTATTAATAAAATAAAATGTTTTAATAATTTTTATTAACATTGTACATAATATTTAACAATTTAAAAACTTGTGAGTTTAAACAAATTGCTCGTATATTTATTATTTATGTAACGTGTAATATAGTAATATATACTAAGCTATTGAACACATTTAGTAGAAGTTTAAATAAAGTTTAGTTTTTTGATAATTAAATTAAAATCATTGAACTAGAAATTATTATAAAATTATGGTAAAAATTAAAAATTAATTCTGCCTCAATTAGAAATAAATTTAATTATATAATTTTAATAATTAATTGTATATTTAATTATTATATAATATATACTTATATAATATTGAAATATTTATTTTTAACAAAATTTAACTTTTTGATATTACATAAGAATAAGAAAAAAAAATGCAAAACATTAACTGTTGTGTTTTTCATTTACATAATATCGTTTTAGACCGAAGCAATTAGTTTTTACATATTTTATGAACTAAAATGTTTTTAAATTCCGAACGAGTTAGCTAGTAAACAAAATAAATAAATTTAAACGGAAATGTATACTTTTAAAATTAAAGGCAAACATAAATTAAGTGTACGAGTGTTCTTTATTTCGTACCTTAGTAGAATACGAATACTACTACAAGACTACAACGTACAAGTACAAGTGTGACTGACAGTTTAAAATCACATAGATTTAAAGTGAAAAAACTATTTCAGTAATAAGAAAACTATATTTAATAATTTAGAATTATTAGTTTATATAAATTTACATTGTATAAGTGTACCTAAATATTAATGTGTAATAAAAAAATGTAGAAATCTCGGTTATTGTCCCTCTGACCTTTCTTAAATTGTCTTCTAAATTCAAATGTCATAGACTACAATCATAAAGGTCATTTTACATCTTAATATTTATTTCTAACGGGTACACCATAATTTTCTATCGAAATTAATATTATGATTAAATAGCAAAATAATTTTAAGTACAAAAACGCATGCAAATTCCAAACAACGGTAATCTGATTAGAAATAACAGATGAACTCTAATAGTATTGAACTGGACATTCATTTCTAATTATAATGAAAAACATAAAACAAACAAATATAATAATAATGATCATCCTTAATATTTTCTTCACTTTTTCCCACATGATAATATTAAAATTTACTAATATTGTAAATTAAATTATGAACGTCTACATTACACAAAACGTGTTTGAGGTATTCCGTAGATACAATTTCATTGTTAATTAATATCAGTTTTAAGATTTCTGTTCGTGAGTATAATAATTATTATTACTTATTAGAGCTCATCTTCTATTCTATACAGACACAGTAATCGATATTCTAGTTGGTATATGTGCATTTATGGAATCAAGGTAAAAGCTTAAATAAAATCAAAACTATAAACACGTCGTCTGCAATAAAACGTTTGTCGTAAGTACCGTTAATTGGATAAAATATTTAATAATTACGTATAAGTAGAATACAAATACATACAAAGTGACGAGTATATAGCGGATGGAAAAATGAACAAAACTGAAATGTGATAATAAATATTTGAATCCGAATAATTGAACGAGTAATTTTCAATTACCTACAGTTTCAATACTTAAAAATAACTTTTAATAGGTATGTAAAATATAGACATTACGAATATTGAAATAAAAATAATTTCTGTATTATTTATTATTAATGTTAATTTAAGTTAAATTATGTAAGGATAAAAATAAAATTTCTATTAGGAAGACTACCGATTATGAACTCTTGATTTTTCCAATATAAATTTACCTTGATGAACATATGAAATTCTTACAAAATTATATATAGGTAATGTTTTTTTTTTACTTATTATCGTCTCCACAATTTATCTATACCGGTCACTTTTGTACGAATTCACTTATTTACGTTTTATCACTGGAAATAAAAACTATCTACTGTAGTATGTGTACTGGTACTGGACCATTATTATTATTTACAAGCGCATAATATACTCACCCAAGTATCTTTTTTGCATTGGTTCCTGTGTCAGGTCGTCGATAATGTTCTGCAAACTTTTGCTTCCTTGCATTACTGGTATGAACTCTTCCTCATTCTGATAGGCCATGTTGCTCTTTTTGGACATTTGGCCGTTTTGCACGTTCTTCCAGCCTGAATTTTTCACTGACGACTCGGTGGTCGGTTGGAACCCGTATGGTAGTACACCTTGTCTCAATAGCGATGAAATATATCGCTTGTCCATATTCCTTGGGTGGTTGTACCAGTACGGCATATTGCTGTTCCGGGCCAGTGAGGCCATAAACCGTTTGGTGACATAATAATCGTCCGGTGAATAATTTTCGTCAGCCGATTTGGCGTAGTCGTCATCTTCATTGTCATCGACATCCCCGTCGTGTCTCTCTTGTTGGAAATAGCCCGTCTCGATTAAGAACTGAATATGATCCAACGAAACTATTCCGTGATTGTCGAACACTTCGTCAGCTGCATTGGTCAAGAACAGTTCCACCTTCTCTTGATCGTATGGCGTCCCGAACTTTTTCAAATATTGGTTTAGCGTGGCACGTAATTCCGATTTGAATTTATCTCGGAAATCTGGTTCCGATACCATAGCAGGTAATTCCCGTTTAACCATTCCAGATTCTATCAACTTCTGTATTTCCTTCCGAACAAAACAAACGCATTTAATTCAAATATAAGTTAGAAATTTCTTTAAATTATTTAACTGAATAGATAAATTATAATAATAATAAAAAAAATTATAATGTATTACAGAATTTAATTACTATTACATTAGTTTATATGGATTATTATTTATATTAATTTCACAAGGAGAGAAATTGGAATTTATTATTTATAATTATTGAAATACTGTGGAAATAGTTTTAGCCATGCGAACAATCGGTTTTTTATTTAAATGAAAATGTTAATAATTAAATTTACAAATGAAAAAATGTATTGTTTTTATGAAAGTTAATATTTTTTTTTATGATATCAAAGATAATGAAATTAATTGTTGTTAAAAAACAAGACCTTGCTAAGTAAATAAAACTTTAAATTTTTAACGTTTATTTTTTAATTAATTTTTTTTTTTTTTTTTTTTGAATCATAATACCTACTTGAGACTATTGGGTTAATTTATATTATACTCTATCTTTTAATTTGTTTAATTATACGTAATTTATAAATAATATTAGAAAACAAAAATATGCATTGTATTACAATACCTCGACCACGCGATTTCTTTGTTCGTGAATGGCTTTTGAATTTGCATCACTAGCTTGTTCCAATACATCTAACATCCGTTTCTCTTGAACTAATTTTTCGGGTAATTGTCCACTTTTGGCCAAAGAGGCCAGCGATCGTTTATTATCAGGTAGCTGTCCGGTTCTAGCTAAAGAATCTAAATTCCTCTTGTTAAAATTGAATGGGAATTCATGGGAGACCTGCCACAACATAACATTCATGTAATATAATGATCAGCAATATTTTTATATTTTTCATTTATTCAGCTACTGGTAAACCTCAATATATAACCCATTATACCCACTATACCCATATTACTCCTTATACAAAAACGTTCCATTTATCACGAAAACCGTAACTGTGTCAAGTTTGGACTAATATAATATTAAGGGTTCTTTTTTTTTGTATCCATTTAACGTTATTAAATCGAAACGATTACACGTGCAGGGACGCAGGGTGCTTACATTCCTAACCATAAAATACCATGTTCGTTACTCTTCGTTTTTGCTATTGCTTACCTAAGAATGTGTAATATCAGTTCAAGATCGATAAGTATAAATAATTGATACTATTATATAGTATAGATTATAGTGATAGTGATTTTTCAGGAAATTGACATTTATATATGTATTTAGCATTTTTTAAAAAAAAAAAATATTTATAAATATTATTTAATAGTTATACAATATAAAAAAAAAAAAATGTTATTTAATAGACGTATTAAATTTATTTAATACCTACATCTACATTATATTATACATCACTTATAATACGTACATATTATTTACAATTCAAATATTTAAAAATTATATAATTTGTAATTATGATAGTCCAACTATTTATGTTTATTTATATTTAACAGAATGAGATGATGAATTTACTTTTTAAAAATAGTTTTTTCTTTCTTCATTGAAGCCCATAATATTTTTATTATTATCCTTTATCAGCATTTTGTTCGTTGAAATGTGACAATAACCAATAACCTATTCAAATGGAATTACAAACAGCATCCGTTCTGTATCTAATAAATCTTAGATTTATTCACACGCTCTATTTTTTTTTCTTAAATATCTTCCGCATCAAATATTCTACTTATTGTTTATTTTTAAAATATCCAAGTGTTTTTAAAATACTCTACCACGAACTCTGGGGCATATTTTTTTATATCTATTCTTAATGTTTACAGTATTAAAAATGTACCTAACCTTTTAAATTTTAATATTTATAAGATTTGTGTTTAATATTATATAAGATTAAAGATTTCATATGAGATACCAGAATAAAAACAAATATAAATATATGTCGTTAAAAAAAGAATCATTTTTTTGTTTTAAAATAATAAAATATCTTATTAAAATAATAATAATAATTTAATTTGACCACTTAACTGTTCTTTTTATTACGTTTAAGTTTGAATATTTTAAACATTTAAAATTAATTTTGTTTTATAGTAGTTATTTTTATTATATAGTGTGAATTAGGTACTATATTATAGTATAAGTTTATACTGTAGTTGTTACAGTATGGCGTGTAGGACGTATCGTATTGAATATATTCGATTGTATATATTTTGTATAAAAAAAGATAAGTTAATACTGCGATTAAACTAAATATATTTTTATATATATTTACTTGTTTCTCATTATTGCTTTTATTAAAAAAATAACATTTCAGCTAAAAAATTTAATTATATATATAATATATATACATTCAAAGTTAATTTTTTAGTTTTAAAATTGTAAAGTCGCCAAAATGTAATTAAAAACGCCGGCAAGTATAAAATATATAATTTTCTTTATTTCTAAGCACCAAATATTTTATTATTATATTGTATTCTTTCAGTCAAAGAAAATTCATAAAATAAATAATTACAGTTATTAACTATATACAAGGTTGATATAATTACTGTGATCAATGATCATACTTTTGTCTATCTACTGTAGATTTTTTAAATTATAATGTTGTATTTTCAAATTTCAACATCACGACTATTGCAACGAAAGTTCAATTCGAAATAACATTTATTGTAAATTATCATTGTAAAATCGTAAAATTAATAAGAAGTAATAATTGTGATTGTGTATTTGTATTTGTATTTTAAATAATAGTGACTCACTGATTTTGGCATGTAATTTCAAATATAGAATAAATTAAAAACGTTTAATATAACCATCATTGATTATAGAATAGACGTATATAGAGTCTGTTTTATAATCTATGGTATAACTATAAAACAATAATATGTTTTTATATTTAAAAAATATAATTTTATTTTTAAAATTTATATAATATGATAGGTACCTATCTGAGAAACACACAATTATACTTTTAATAAAATTATATAACAATATACAAAAGGTGAGTTTAAAGAGACGTCACGCAAACTGACAAGATCAAAGATGTTTAAGACGATAATAAAGTGCAACAGAAGAGGATGATGAAAATACATATTGATTCGTAAATAATGATAATATTATATAGGTAATAATGTTATAGTCTAAAAGTGGAAATTTACGTCAAGAATAATTTCTTTTCATGTTATGTGAGTGAGTTTGAAAATGTTCATTATTATTATAAATATTTACTAAAAACATTTCATTTTTCTATATTATTGAATATTTAATTTTAAAATAAATTTTACTCAAATCAAATTTATTGTTTATTTCGTGCTATTATTATTATCGTGTGGCGCAGAATGTCCGGGAGAGACCCAAGGTCTAGTTCGGATACCTATTTCGTGCTATGAATTATATAGTTAAATTCTTTAAATTATCTAATAATTTTTTAATTTATTACGAGTATATGAATGGAAGTAAAGTTAAACTGAACAATAATGATTTCATTATTTATATTAAATTAGTATATTAAATTTAAATATAATAAAATAAAATATTAGATTTATTTTAATTAGAATTTTGTTAAAAAAAAAATGTTCTTTTATTTAATACTTGTTTTCATTTTTATCATAAACTTATTTTCATATATTTATTGATATTTAAACAAAATGAAATTGATATAAAAAAGATAATTTTCATTAAATGTAAACGTTAATTAATAATTAATGAATATAAAGTACGGAGAAAAAATCTTAAAAGAAAAAAATATTTGAATTATTATAAATTGTTGTATAAAAATATATGAATATTTTTATTTGTGTATATAGAAAAAATTGTATAACTATTTAAAGTAAATACGAGTATAATATTTAACGAATTATATTTATAAGAGTCGCAAAAAAATATGAAAAGTTTGTAAATTTAGAAATAAATAATTATTTGAAAATTATGAAATAACATTTCACTTATTTGCCACACTAATATGATAATAAATTATAATAAAATTCAAAATACTGCAAAATATTGAATTTTATTTTATCCTAAAAATATATAATATGTTAATTGAATAATATAATAATGAATGTATAGTAATTATAAAGTAATTATTAATTTTCTATTTTGTAATAATTAAATTTCAAGTGCATGATCAATAGTTTATAATAAATTATTAATTATTGGTGTTATTTTATTTTAATTATGTGCTATAGTAATATACCTACAAATTAATATTATATTTAAAATGAAATAGATATAAAATATTTAATTGTTAGTTACCTATATATATATATTAATAATACAATTTATAAAATAATTAATTTTTGTAATTATTTAAAAAATGAAATAGGTATATAATTATTAAAATATTATATTATAATACACATTTATTATTATTTGGTTTCAAAAACCTTATTTTAATTTAAATGATAATTTTGAAAATCAATTTCAAATATTAGAGAGAATTTAGGTTTATAAAACACCGGAGAAATTGAAAAATTACGAATATTGATTGTTTTTAGTTTTTATATTAATTCAATGCGATAAAATGTAATCTAAATAATAATTATTATCAATTGATACTTGTTGAATTCGTGTATATAGAAATTAGAGTTTGAATATGTTAAAAGGTAATAATCGCATTTATTTATGTCAGTAACTCCAATAAAGATAATAATTAATTGTGTTTAATTTTTGAAATTGATAAAAAAAAATTTTAATCTATAATTATAGGTAAGTATGGCATTTTATTAAATTATATAATAATATTATTTATAATTTAAATATAAATTTTTTAAATTTTAAATGAAACGATCTTATACTTTGATATAAGTATTGAAAATTTTAAATATTGAAATTTTCTCAATGGACAATAAAATATATCGCACTTAATATTATTTGTGAGTAAAATGATAACCTGATCAAAGTTACATAAAGAGCTCAAATTGTTATTCGAAATTACCTAGACGAATTGTATTTATTTTATTTGGAGACGATAAAAAAAAAAGAGGAAGAAATATTGAAAATATATTATCATTATAAATTTGTTGTAATCGTGTGAAAATCATCTTAAAATAATTTAAATATTATATAGTTTCGTTTCGAAATCATTCGAAATAATAAGAGAGATATGCGTTTAAATCATTATCTTATATTATATTATATTTTAGGTATTATACTTCCATAAAAATCGTGTATTGGCTCAACTCAAAATCTAATTTTTTATTTCTTCTCGGTATGTTTCGACGACCAATACCACCAATATTATCAAAAGATAGCATTTGAAGATTTGAACGTTGAAACGATAGACTATAATATAACGGTTCGATTTGTTTGCTTGTCCGAAATCGTTTGAAAATATTTTATTTATTTTTTTTTTTTTAAATTTATCTTAGTGGCGATCAACAATTTTTTTTTCTTATACCATAACGTGTGATTTAATTCGGAAAAAATTTACGAATGTTTGAAATTTACCTTGAGTATACAGGCCAGAGCGGCCAAAAACGTTACGGCTTTCATCGGCGGCGGCGGTGTGTGTCTGCGTCCTGTCGGTGCTGCGTTGTCCGTGTGCC
This sequence comes from Tetraneura akinire, assembly GCA_021307375.1. Lineage (NCBI taxonomy): Eukaryota > Metazoa > Arthropoda > Insecta > Hemiptera > Aphididae > Tetraneura > Tetraneura akinire. The sequence continues at coordinate 1,400,736 of JAIUCT010000028.1, forward strand.
ACCGACGATTTGCGGTGAATACTTTATGACGTCCTAACGTTGGAATCGCGATCATTTATCCGCGGCGTGCGCCTTGGAGACGCAAGCGCCCCTCGGCCGAATCGCGTTACCGCTTGGGGCGAAAGTAATGTATAAAAAAAAAGAAAAACAAAAAAAAAAAAAATCCCTCGATGTGTTTTAATAAATTAATTGGAAAAATAAAAAAATAAAATAAAATAACATCGACCAATTCCCCCGCGGTCGAAAAGTTAACGATGACAATATTACACGCGAGAAAAAAAAATAATAATTTCAATATTTCATCGGGTGTCGGCCGCGAGAAATCGACTCTCGTCCGGCGAAAATTATCGCCCCGGCGAGACCGCGCGTCCGGTTACGCTCATATTTCAATAAAACGTACGCGTTTATCCATAATTCGTATGATATAATTATTAAAAATATTCGTTCCCGTTTCGGCAGTATCTCGTTAAAGCGTAGGCGTGTGATCGTAACCGTGTAAATTTAATACTCAGCATGAACCCGCGGGAACGAATTTCAAAAACTTATACGCGCGCAGAATTCGCAGGAGATTCTTCATCGGACACAAAGTGTATGGTCCTCGATAACGCACACGTCCGTCGTTATCTTATCAATTCTTCCATTTCGGTTTCGATTTCGAGTATACCAAAAAAAGAATACCTATACTATATAATATACCGCGTTAGTTTTCAAATTATTTTGGACATCCCCGCAAAAACGTCAAAATTTCTGTACACGACGTAAATTGCTCATATTATTCTTTCCTATACCTCTTTGGCGTGTATTCACCGAAGAAATTTCGACGGGGATTAAAAAATTGCAATCATTATTTTTAGCGGTGTAGAGGTAAAACGACTACGCGGGCGCGTTGAAAATTCGTAGGGACAATAAACAAAATAAAAATATTATAAATTCCACGCGGATTTTGTAAAGAACGACACATTATCATTTCACATTTCCTCGTTCTTTTATAAACGAGACGACGACGTTAATTTTATGTTCAACCGCATAATTCGCGGGTCGTAGATTTTACCATATAATAACGCGCATATTATGCGTCGAGTTTAACGAGTAAGAGAAAAAAATTATACGGACCAAACACGTAGAGTTTATTTTTAATTTTTTAATTTCTTTAAACCAGGTTTTCGGTAGTGAATATTTGAGGAGTATTTATATATAGGCAGTAATCGAATTTATTTCATAACGTTCCGCGTAAGTGTGTATCACTAATCAACAGGGCTGTATTTAGAGATTTTCCATCCCTGGGTGACATACGTTAGCCACCAGCCACCCCCTCAAAATGGATAATTTCGAAAAAAATTAGAAATCTAGAAATCGTTAGTTAAGTAAAAAAAAAAAAAACGGCAAAAAAATATATCTGTCAATATTTCCCTCGATAATAATAATTATAAAATTATTCCCATTCTATTTAGCCTTTTTTTGGATTTTGTTACAGCCCTACTAAATTTTTTCCTATCCATAATCCATATGTATGTATAAAATAAATTATAAAGTGTTAAAGAGTAATATAGGCAAATGAAATTATGTGTGTAAAAAAGTTTTAAAAATTAAAATAATTATTAATGCTCAGTAAGCAGCTGTCGTCTCTGACACGACACGAGTACACGACAAAATGACACCAACAATTCCGATAAAATATTCTCTCGTTGAATAGACCGTCGTGTCTTGTCTGATCAAAACTGTTTGGATTTGTGTGTATTACAATTTATTATACAATTTATAATGGAAGAATAATTTGTCGTGTCGTGTCGTGTCGTACCCACACAGGTATATTAATTATTATTTATTAACAATAAGTATAAGATTATACGAGATTCTATAAAATAGAACCTTAAATTATAACTATTATTTTTGGTTAAAGCAACATAAATTAAATAAAAAATACAAATTACAAATTTACCGTTTCCGGGCAACATGGTACACTTGCTCCCCCTAAATTTGGGCCTGCTAATTAACATTATAGTGTGTGTAACCGAACCGTGGTGCAGTATGCGCCATGCGTGGTTCGAGTACGTACTCATATGCATAATTTTTGTGTTGAAGAGACCTAAACTGGTTCCAACATGCATATTTTAGGTTTATAAAAAAAAAAAAACATTTCTATAAACAATTTTGTATTCATAAAAAAATCTATTTTAGATCGTACGAACTACAATATTAAAAATATATTCTAAAATCATACATTTCCAAAAAATGAAATTTTCAAAAAAGTTTATATTTTATAAAAATTCGATATTCTATCGATTTATTGTTATAATATAAGAAAAAAATTAAAAATTAGTTCCGTACGATTCAAATTAAAATTAATTATAAATTCGAATCTTAAAAATATATTAAAATTAATATTGAAAAAAAAACACTAGCCTGTAAATTGGAACTAGTTTAACATAAAAATTATGCATTCGAAGTCGAACCCCTCATGTACTGCACTTCGGGATTGCACACGTCATGTTAATATTAGTTAAACATTCTTACACGGAACGTTATTAAATAAATTCGATTATTGCCTATAATACGTCAATTTGAAATATTGAAATGTTTGGAATTGATTAACACGTTTATTCGACGTAATACTATGGTTTTACAAATGGAAAATTAAAATTTTAAGTACGTTTACCACCGTACCATATACTAATTACCATTAATCGCGGTTAAACACAGGACATGGGACGGGATGTATTTTATTTATTTTAAATTTGTAAACGTTTATATTATGTATATAAATATAATATAATAAATCAGAGATGCAATTTTAATATCCTGTGTTAATTTAAGTAATATTTACTTCGAGGTAATAATCTTTCGCCGTTTATAATTTAATAAAAATTGTAAATTGCATTTTCCGCGTGTGAAAAACAATCTGATATAAATATTGTTGTTGTTATATTACAAACGCGTAAAAAAAAAAAAGTTTAAAAAAAACTCTGTTTTGTTCGACGTATTTTTTTCATTATTTACGAGATAAATTTTACGCGGTAACATGTGCGTTCTATTATTAATCAAAAATAATATAATAATACATTTCGTTATTAAAAATATTATTATATATTTTTATAATGTGTAAAATGTCGTCCATTTAGTCGTCGTCCATTGTTGAACAAACGCAATAAACGTATTGTGTATAGTATAATATTTATAATATATATATAATAGTATACGTCGTATTATATTACGTAATATAGTACAGTGTCATGTATGTGAAAACAAGTTTTATTTTTAAATAATAATACATTTTTTTTTTTTTTTTTTTTGAAATTAGGAAAATCATAAATTATTAATAATCGGTTTTTATATAGGGTATAATTTAACATTTTTATAGAACGACCAAAACGGTAACAATAAATAATAATATAATATAAATTACCGAAATAATGTAATTTTTAACATTTTTATTAACTGTCTCATTGTTTGAATTTTTCAAAATTTGTATTAAAAATATTTAAAAAAAAAACCACTTAATTCGAGTTATTAATATTATTAAGGAATTACGCCCATATTCTGATTATAAATTACGGATATTTTAGTATCTAGATTAGTGTTTCTTCAACTTTTTTATCCGTGGAACCACTTTTTGATGTCCATTTTTATCGTGGTACCCTTACTTTTTTTTTTTAGGTTTATGCCTTTTTTTTAGGCAGTTTAAGAACTGTTGTGTCTAACACAGTTTAAGAAATGCTGGTTTAGATTCAAGAAATTTAATTTAATTGCGTTACGTTTGAAACAATTTGAAAAATATTTAAATACGCCCGATAAAAAAATTTGACATTTTATTTTTGTCGCTCACAAAATAATAATAATAATAATAAAAAAAACGTAATTGTTGTACGTTACTACGTTAACAAGCAAAAAATGAACTTTTCAAAATCAAAATTTAGAATATATTTTGTATATTTGATTTCATATTTATACTTGCATTGATTTATTAATATATATCTAATTAATTATAAATTTATTAATTTCCATTTTCTAGTCAATAACGGTTACAAACAACTTCGTTATAACAATGTACCTATTTGCGATCCTGAAATTTATTATAGAACCCTTTTGTTGTTTATTTATTAGAAAGCTATAATTACGAGAATCAATTAAGAATAAGCTTCAATGTCAAGTCAGCGAGAACCTAAAAACAATTAATATTTGTCAATTCTACAGTAAGTTATATTAACTTGTCATGTCAAAATGACAAAGAACATTTATTATTAAAGATGATTTTTTTAGATTCTGAGCTAAGTGTCTTCAGTTCTTCACCATGTATTGGTTTTACAATGTGTTTTTTTACTTTTCTTTTTTTTTTTTTTTTTTTTGTCTATAGGCACTTTTATGATCTGAATAATGCTCTGATTTTTATAAAGAGCATATGTTTCATTGTTTCCCGTAGGAAATTGTTACTATATTTAGGTATTTTTCCAAATTTCTCAAAACTGAGCTTATGGGGTAAGAAAAACTGCCAAAACATATCACACTTATCACAAAAACTGAAATTTTGTTGAAATCGATTTCAATATTTCACGACGATCACTCAGGCAATTAAAGATTTGAAATTTATTTGAGGTATTCGCATAGGTACATATACGCGTGACAAAATTCTGGAACCATTACCTACGTTAATTTTCCTACAAAATATATGACTTTGAATATTTCCTAAAATTCTCGTTTTTATCTATATACGTATATTATTTTATAAAATTAGCAATTTTGGGTTTTAAGGTCTGATAATTTTACTGAAGTATATTCACATATTGCTTGATATGTTACCGAAATATTAAAAAAAAATTATTGAACTTTCAATGTTCAAATATTTTGGTACTCTTACGTTAAATATAAATGTTAATGAGTATTTATGCGTCCTTAATTTTTTATAAAAATATAAACATTTTAATACCCACATTTGAAACGGACTTTGCTCAGAATCGCTTTTTCGAACGCCATGATTTATTATTGTATTCAAATTTTATTCAAAATTCAACACTATACTTTTTACACCTGTATCCCCTTCCACAACAGTATCAGCTCTTCTTTTTATTTATTGTCTCTATTAATAAAAAAATTATACTCTTAATAGCTTGTAAAAAAATTATGATATCTTTAAATTATTATAGGTATATTAGATCAAAATTTTAATTATAAATTTAATTAAGTATTTTATTTTTTATACATTAAAGTCTAATAGTATTCATTGCGGGTATAGATTTTATTGTACCTATATAGTTATTAAAATGCAAATAAAAACCATATAAAAAAAATAATTTCAAAAGTAAAAAATAATAAAAAATATATTGCAATATTTTTATGTTTTCTTTCACTTTAATGTTATTAATAAATCCGTTTGTGAATTGCGATTAAATATAAATATTTTTAATATTTAAAAATTAAAATTTCCCAAAATTATTTAATACATACATTTTTAAAACTATAATTAAAATTACTTATAATTTTATAAAACGATTTATAAAATAGCGATAAAACGATTGTGAAAAGTTATTTAATTAGGCACGTATAAAAAAAAAGTAAGTTAGTCGTATTAAAGTATAATCATTTCTATGTTTAATGAAAGTATAACATTAGCAAACTGTGAAGTAAAAAACAATTTTTGAAAAAATTGGGAAATATGCGCAAATTTATATAATTAGGTATATACTTAAATACTTGTACTATGCAAATTAATTTCAAAAAAATTCGCAAAGTTTTGAAACTTCTAATATAAAATAGTGGTGTCGTCTTCGCCCGCCAGAGATATTTATTGAATTATTTTACCAACGCATATAATATTAAATTCTATCGTTTTATAATTTTTTTTTTTTTATATATATACGCATTATAAACTCACGAAAAATAAATAAATAATTTAATTGGTTCCACTGTTCGAGAATATACAATTAACATAATATTCACATTTTCCACTTAATAATTTGTAGAGCAATTGACTGCCTGTCTTATTCAGCGTTGTTATGAATTATCCGATATGATAAACTGCAGAAAACGGTCGAATGGAACTATAACCGCATTACTTGAGTACATAATACAAATAATTATTATCGAAATAACTTAGTCCATTGAGGCATTGAAGCCAATAAAGTAAGTTAGGAGCCATAGAAAGTTTAAGTTAAATCCTTTTGTTGATAATTATAAAATACAAATCAACACAAACACTGGCCGATTTTCATTTTTTCATCTCCAAGAATATATACGATTGGACAATCGGTTTTACAAAATGTATGTAAAATGAATAAATATTATATCAGTTTTATTTTTAACAGAATGAATATAATTTCTTACATTATGAGAAATATTTTCTATCGCAATTATCAGGATTATAGTACTTAAGTTATAATAAATAATACCTAATTGTATATATTATAGTTATCGCCGTAGTCATGACGATGTTAGTTTTGTCGTACGATTTGAAAAAAAAAACATTTAAATTTTTAGTTTAACAAAGTGAGGATTATATTTTAGTTTTACATAATTGCACGTGTGTTTTTATTTTAAGTTTACCTACATGCAAATAATCAATAAATGTGATAATGTATAATTATCAACTATAATATAAATTAAGCCGACATTATTATGTACTCGTATTATAATATAATAGTAATCGTTTTCTTGGCAATATACGATGAATACAAATATACAATAATATTATTGTAATTTGTATTGCACGAAAGGATTATTATTTGTGTTTTAACGAAAGAGATCTCTAATCCTTAATCACTAATTTCAACGATTCAAAGTCGAAAATTGGAAAGCGATTTACGAAAGTAAATAATTTGGACGAGATTGTATCGTACTCATATAATATATATATATAGAGTAGTGAGTCATGCGAGGCTCGTTGGATTGATGTATTGTGGGATTATTAGTACAAATTGAATTCCAAATTTCGCTGGTACGACCGACGTTATCGAGATTTAAAGAATCGTATTACGCGGATTTAAGAGAATTCCCTCAGGAGAGCAATAACGTGTCAGTCCGAAAAATTGTCCTAATCTATATATGAATAGGAACGAATTACTGAAGTCTACGTCGATGTTATTTTATCGAATTAATAATATAGTGTAATATGATCGTTGAATTTTGATGTTTTGATTTCTTCTTTTTTTCCCCCGTAGATATTGTATTGTTTTTATTATTATTAACCGTAAATAGTTGTAATTATTATTATTAAAATCAATAACTCCAAGTAAAATATTAGTTAAATAGACGCCATATTATATATGGAAGAAAATGATTAAACATTTGCACGTGACAATACTATTGACCTACTGTATATGAATATGAGTAGCGAATTAATTGCAGTACTGATAAATAATAATGATATGATTAATTCGCGGGTGGCCAAGTTAATACGAGAATATGCAAACATCATACGAGAATCTGTAAATGACGCGTATATTATATCAAGTGACTTGAGATAATTAGGGAAACGTATTCAATGTAGACTATAAATTATATACAGGTATTTCATAAAAAAAATTAACATGCGCATATTAGGTGATAAAAAACTAAAATGAACACTATTTTGATCACACATCACTACATCAGCAATAGCTATAAGGTATATAAAATAGTATATCATATTATTTATTAAAAGTATAGTATTAAAACTATATTGTACTAAGTAAATCTTAATATAGGTATACATATAATACTTATATTATATGTTAATTATTATTAAAAAAAAAAAAAAGAAGTTTATTCTACGTTTTACTACACCTAGTTATCTATAATATTTATTTTAAATTTTACCTAGTTAAAATTGCTTAAAATTGTATATTTGTATTTAATTTTCAGATATTCCAAATGAAAAAAAATGCACATTAACGAAAACTTCCAGACATTTTTTGTTGTGAAAAAGTACTATTGTCTCCTCTATTTTTGCGATTATTCTTATTATTATTCGAATAACGAAAAATAATAGCTAAAATTAAATTTGACAGATTTGTTAACAACGGGTTAAAGATGTTTTTATGGGTTTCTACAATTCATACATATATATATTTTTTTTTGTCATTTAAAAAATATTGACTGAGAATATTGATAAACAAATTCCCTAAGTGGAATTTGTTTTTTATAAACCAATGAAAAACATCATTGAATTTAGATTACTTTCATATCAAATATAAATTAAACTATTAAACACATATTTACAAAATCAATATACGAGTAGGTACATTCCTTATTTGTTCAAGAAATATGCGAATAAGATTAAACAATGTATCCAGAATTTTCATTTTTTTTTTTTCGAAATAAACAGGTAAAATGATTAAAACCTTTACAATTGCACACGTACCTGTATTTCATTGGTTAGATATTTTTGTTTCGTTAAAAAAAAATCATTCATTTTTGTTTATATATTATATTATTTTAAAATATTTTGTTTATAATAATAAATTAAATTCAACAGTTATTCTATATAATAATTTAAATTTAAGCTGACTGTATAATTATTTTAATTTTGATTGTTCTTTAAAATTTAAATACTTTAATTTAAGATAATAGTGTTGACTTTCGTTAAAATTAATGAAGATTAAATTTAATAAAAAATAAATTGCGTGTTTTACTATTAATCGTAAACAAGATTTAACAATAATTATAAATAATATATTTTAACTTTTAATAACAGCGATTTTATTAATATTACAATTATGTATAAAATATTTCTGTAATCTGTAATAATATGTATAAAATATTTATACAACTATTGAAGTAATATTATAATAATATTAATTAAGTACGAAGTATTTTGCCAATTTGGTTATAATTTATAAAAATTATATCGTCTATATTTTTTACAAAATTATATTTTAACACATAAAACAAAAATTATAAATAATGAATAAATATAATAGAAATAAATTATTTCCAGCTGCTTTTTCTAATTTGTCGTCTAAATGTATGAGGTATAATAGCAGCTTATACGACCTAAGCGGTAATACGTCGTAATGATAAATTGAGTAACTATATAATGCAATATTTTTATCTTAAACAAAAAAATAATAATAATAATAATAAGTAACTGCAGCCATCGTTGTGTTGAATGATTTTTTATAAGAAATATTTTCCACTTAAAATCAAATCCATCACTTTGTGTTAATGTTGTGATTGCAGCAGTGCGAACATTTAAAAAATAAGTTTACCAATGGTTCGAACTGGGGATCAAGACATATTTTTTTTTTAACAAATCAGTGCGTGCATGTGTCTGTCGTGTTAAAATAGTCGAAACAAAAATGATAATCGTTCATCCGTGAAATCATTTATTGACGTAATTCGTGCGTTATCGTGCACGCGAAGAACAATAATTCTTGTATCAAAAAATTGGCTGTAGTGACAATTTAATTCAATTTGAAAAAAAAATATATAACTTATAATATAATACAATATGCTTGCTTGATTATGGTTTCTCGCTATATCTAAACGTAGAAAATTTGATTGTTTTCTTCTTGCGACTCAGATTTGACTTGATTACCTGCAGGATTCTCTGTTTGATTTATTATACGATTGTTAACATACGCGAAAACAAAAATTACCAATCGGATGATTTTCTATACAAAGAATACAATTAAATATGATTTTAATAATAACTATTGATATTATATGGTAACATTGCGTACGACCGCATTTAAACCTATAGCCAACAAATTTTCGACACTATAATAATTGCACTATAATCCTATCAAGAATAAAATTTGCGATAAATTGCGACGTCTTCGTCGTCGATACGAATCGATTCATCGCATAATAGCGAACAGTAAACGTCACTATCAATGTTTAAGTAAACTACTCAATTTGCATACTTTTCCGATACTATAGACGCAGTAAACGGGAAACAAGATAAAAGTTTTTGGTATTTTTTTTTAATTTTTTTTTTTTTTAATAACTTCTTTAGATTTATTTTATCTCATATTGACAGCGACAAGAAAAAATATATTTTTCCTTGGAATACTTAAAATTATATTCTCGTAAAAGGGTTTATTCAAAACTTTATCCTAAATTAAACAATGTATTGTTATATGAATATACTTACGTACAGATCATATTTCCATGACAAGACGGCGATAGAACTTTGTTAAAAACTTTCGTTAGGTTATTTTAATTTTTTCATCCCAACTGTACTTAATTAAACGCATGGTGCGACGTGCTTAATATTATAATTTTAAAAAAACAAAAAATTTATAAAACTTATAATTTTTATTTAATAAATTAAATGATTGTTTTATTATAGGTACTGTTTATAGTATTACCAGAGTTTAATTGTACCAAATTATTTATGATTATTTTATATTATACTTTTTTTTTTTAAATTTAATTTGAATTCCTTCAAGTTCATTAAACAAGTAAATTAATAAATTAGAATTGATATTCATTTTTTTTTTTTTAATGTTTTTCTAGTTTTGATTGATTTATCTTTTGAGTGAGTATTAATTTTTGACAACAATTTTAGAAGAAATATGTGCATATTTTAGAATTAATTATTAATTATTCGGTTATTTTTAAATTAGTAAATTTTTTTTAAATTACTTGTCTATTTTTGAATATGCGAAAACGTGAAATTTTCAATTGTTAATATTGTATATTATAATTATTATAATAATAATTTTTTTTATCTTTTTTATTTAGTATCGGTATCATTTAACATTAGTTAAAAAGAAATGAATTTAAAAAAACGATGACATTCGTTAATATTTAGGAACATTATATTTTGTGAGATATTATGTTGACGTTTTTTATTCGACTCCACGGATTAATTTTAATAAAACCAATATAACTATAATATGAAAACTTTTTAAATTTAAATAATCACGTACTTAAAAAAAAAAAAATAATAATAAACTGTTCGACTTAATAATTGACGTATAATCTGATGTTTAATATAATTACATCATTAAATTGTATAAGTAGCAGCCAAATATATTTTTTACCAGCTGATTTATCACATAAAAATTTAAATAGATGTGTTAAGCTATTGTAATATTCAAGCAATTATATTGGTTAAGTTCTTTACAAAATTAAGAGGTGTCTAGAGATTAAATTATGTTTTCCAAATATTGGTAAGTCATAATTATTTGTAAATATTTTTTGTATATTAATATATACAAAAAAGATGAGCTGATACTCCTGCCGCACAGGATACAGGTGTGCGGATCATAGCGTTTAATTTTACTTAGAATTTGAATGCAATGATAAACCATTGCATTCGAAAAAACGATTCTGAGCGAAGTTCAGTCAGATTATAATTTTCGTTTGAACTAAAAATATCAACTTAAAACAGCTATAAAAAAAAATTTAGATTAGGGATTTTTCTAATATTTTAGTATGATGTTAATTAATATGTAAGTATACTTCAATAAAATTTTCAGACCTTAATACCAAAAATTGACAATTTTATCAAACATTATATACGTAAAAACGAGAATTTTACGAAATATTCAATGTTCAATATTTTGTAGAAAAATTTAAAAAACGGTTCCAAAATTTTACCACATATATATAATAGCTATGTGAACCTTCAAAAAAAATTTCAGGTCTCTATCTAAAAAATTGCCTGAGTTATCGTGAAATGTAGAAATTGAATTCATCAAAATTTCATTTTTCGTGAAAAATGCCGTTTTTTCGTCATTTTTTCGAAGTTTTTTCTACCGCTTATAGTAAATTTTGAGAAATTCGAAAAATGACCTAAATAAAGTACCATCTACATCCACTTTTACATCTGAAACTCGCTATTCGTGAAAATCGAAGCGTTATTTCGGGTAGTAAAAGTGTTTTCAGAATATTTATTTATATGTATGGATTCTAAGATTTTCGTTTTCCTAAAAATATCAACTTAAAACGGCTATAAAAAAAAATTTTGACAATCGATTTTTATAATATTTTAGTATGATGTTAAGTAATATGTAAGTATACTTGAGTAAAATTTTCAGACCAAAATACCCAAAATTGACAATTTTATCAAACATTATATACGTAAAAACGTGAATTTTACGAAATATTCAAAGTCCTATATTTTGTAGAAAAATTAACATAACGGTTCCAAAATTTTACCACATATGTATAATAGCTATGTGAACACCCAAAAAAATTTTCAGGTCGCTATCTTAAAAATTGCCTGAGTTATCGTGAAATATAGAAATTGAATTTGTCAAAATTTCATTTTTCGTGAAAAATGCCGCTTTTTCGTCATTTTTTCCAAGTTTTTTCTACCGCTTAGGGTCAATTTTGAGAAATTCAAAAAATGACCTAAATAAAGTACCAACTAGATCCACTTTGCTACCGGAAACATACCCTATTCGTGATAATCGGAGCATTATTTCGGGTAGTAAAAATGTCTTCAGAATAAAAAAAAAAAAAAAAAAAAAAAAAACAAAAAAAAATCACACATCATTGTAAAACCAATACATTCTTCGCTTCGCTCAGAATCTAAAAACTATATTTTTTTTTTCTATAAAGACAGTATTTTTTTTTTTTTTTTTTTTTTAAGAAAGAATTTATTTTTTCTCACAATACGCATTCTTTTTTTCAATTTTTTCAAAATTTTGTTATATTATACAATCAAATACTCGAATTAATAATTCCATAGTTATTCTAATTTATATTTTAAAAATAATAGATATTGATAATTAAAATAACTTACTGGAAATACTAAATATATTACGCTAAGTCGCTAATCGATTATAATTGTATACACAAAACACATTCTCGTTAATTTACGCTTTTGGACATTAAATAGTTTCAAATAATTTAATTGTATTTTATAATGAAATATACTTTTATTTCTTATATTTATTGTGAAAAAAAAAAAGATTTTTCTCAACAATTTTATTTGTAAGAAATGGCGTTATGAAATTATATTTTTACACCAAAAAATTATGTTTAAAAATAATATTATTAATATTTCCGCGTAATTTTTCTTCTATATAAATATAACTGATTTAATGACTATAATATTGTACGGATATTACATGTACAAATATGAAAAATACAGAAAAAATAATTTACTTGAAAACATTTCACGATTGCCGATGGGATGAATAAATTTTGTCTGTTCAATCCAATTATATTCGGTGTAGCAGAGTTATACGCTTGTTCGACAAATCAAAATTATTTGCTCCCGACCCAATAATATTTTTTTTATGACATAATATACATATTTAAGTAATATATTAATATGTAACTATAAATTATAATGATTAATAATCGTATAAATATAAAATAAAAAAATAATAAAGTTATAAATAAATAATGATCTCGATATGTACACCAGTTTCGATCATTTGTAAAAACTTTAAGATTTACGCGTTATAATTATTGTTTTTTATTTTTTTTTCACACGTGTACGCAAAATATAAATAAATTAACATCTGAAACGATAGGTAAAACGTTCACGTTATCTAGGAAAATTCCTTCAAATACAAGGAAAAAATCTTGTATTTCCAACCCCTCCCTCTTAAACCAATTCTGCGAAGTGACAGAATATGGTCTGTTGTCCGGAGACATCATCATTCAATTGTTAGACTTGTGCTAAAACAGACGAAATGCTTACGCAAACGGATTACGTGAAACGAGATCATCTTTGGTATAGCCGAGTACGGAGTAACCAAATATATTAATTTCATGTCAAGTGATATGTGAGGAATGAGGATATCACAATACAATTTTCAGACACTAAATCTCATATAATTGCCGTTTTTATTAAACATTATCTCTATAAAAATGTAAATTTTAGGAAATATTCAATGTTCTATATTTTCTCAAATAAGTAATATAATCCGGTCCAAAATTTTATCACGTATATATAGTACCTATGTGAATATCCAATAAAATTTTAGGTCTCTCAGTTCAATATTGTCTGAGTTATCGTAAAATATTGAAATTGATTTCGTTAAAATTTCAGTTTTCGTGAAAACTCAAAATCATATTATTTGGTAATTTTCCTATCGCATTGGCGCAATTATGAGAAATTTAAAAAATGACCTAAATAAAGTTCCAAATATATTCACTTTTCTACCGAAAACATATAGTATTTGTCAAAATCGGAGCATAATTTCTCGTAGAAAAGTGTCTAAAGACACTTAAAAAAAAAAAAAAACATATTGTAAAACTAATACATTCTCCTCTTCTCTAGGAATCTATAAAATATATTAACGTCCTGGTAAAAATACAATTAATTTTAGTAATTAATTATAGTATATTAATAGTTTATAGTTATAACCATAGACCTTATACTATCTACTATAGACTACTATAGACTACTATAGACTACTATAGACTACTATAGACTACTATAGACTACTATAGACCTTATAATAATAGAAAAAGAATAGAAAAAAATACATGAGACGAAAGGAACTATAGGTTGATAATTATTCGACTTGAATGTGTATTTGGTGGTAACGGTTAAGGGGCTATGGTTTTATAAAATTCACACACAGACGAGTATCGGTGGGAAATCGTAGTGACCAGTTCACTGGTGCAATGGCCACACAATTGTACAAATCCTACCTATTTGTATACGAGAAACTAAAAACTAAACAAATAAAACACATTTAAAATTAAAGTTTACAGACGATGACGATGATGGTTGTAAATGGTAACGTATTCTATCTCAATGACCTTGGTGACCACGCAACAAACTATGGTGGACGACTAAGTCGTTAGATCGTTAGAACATACAAGTATTATATGATTTAAAATAGTGTCATTAATTGACTAAGAACCGCAATCACACTCGCAATCGTATTAATTTTTTAATTAACGTGAAATTAACGAATTTATTTTTTATTTTAAGAAATAAGTTAAGTTTATATTGTTTTTATTAGATTCTGAGCGAAGAGAAGAATGTATTGGTTTTACAATATGATGTGTGTCTTTTTTTTCGTTTTAGGTATGAATAAGACACTTTTACTACTCGAAATAATGCTCCGATTTTCACGAATATCATTTGTTTTTGTTTGGAAATTGTTTCTGTTTCAAATTTCTCAAAATTGACCCTAAGCGGTAGAAAATTATTAAATTGTGTTCAGCTTTTAGGTACATGTAATAATTAATTATTATTTAGATGACTATTAGAAATGAAAAAACTTTAATAAAATACATACTATATAAAAATACGGAATGTCGTATAATATATGTCTTTACATTACAATCTATAATTTAGTTTTGCGTTGATAAGAAATAAAGTACGATAACATATAAAAAAATAACTTTTTTTTTAACTTCAGTAAAAGTTAAAAAATAATTTGTAGGTATTAACTTTTTACTTAACTGAGTAAACCAAACATTTTATTAACTTTTTACTATTTCTAATTGATGCATATTAACTTGAGTTTCAAAAAATCATTAATTCGCCCAGTCTTGATAATAGGTACCTATTTAAAAATGTAAATGTTGATCTGTAAGAAGAGGATATCGATATAAACGATAAAATATGCGATGAGCACACACATCACATTGTCACAGTAGTGCGATCGTAAAAAAAACCACATCATGATTTTCACATTTAGCCAATAAATCTGATCTAATATAAATTATAATAGAATGGTTATTGCCGTCGTGTATAGAATATTATAACAAACGAATAATTAATAACGTCAATAAATATTTCACGCATTACTCGTAAAAAAATCAACGAAACACAATATGTGTCCGCCCATGTTATAGCAATAATTGCTATAATATAATTATTATATCATTATAAAAAAGACAAAAACAATTGTTTTAAATATGATTTATATTTAAAAGTACCTATAAAGCAGTAATAATCGACGAATACATAACATATTAATACTATTTAATACTGATATATTAAAAATCGTTTTCACGAATGTAATGATTTATCATTGCATTGAAATTTTAATCAAAATTCAACACTATTTTCTCTTTACTCCTGTATCCCTTCCACATCAGTATCAGCTCTTTTTTTTTTAAATTTCATTTTTACAACCTATTTATGTATTTTTAATAATTTTAATACAAGTCACTTTTGTCATTATTATTATTATTATTATTATTTTTGTTTTTGTATTCCATACTTAAAATCAAAATCAAAAATTTTTGATTTCATATTCATTAATCATTACAACCATGAGATAGCCAATTGATAATATTATGTACTTATTGTATGGTCTTGATTGATCTAAAATTTATAAAATTTAATTGAAAAAAAAATAATAATATAGGTATCGTGTATGCTATTTATTATATATATTTTTAATGTAATATGAGGTACCCGTCAACCGAAAAAGAATAAAATAAACTTACCAGGACTACCGGCAGTTTACCAACTTTTATCTTCCCATGTATTTCTTATTATCTGTACGCATAGGCGCAACTAGAGCCTAAATATTGGGGGTGCTAAAATTATGTACCTAACAAAAAATAAACCGTGCCCCCACACCATCAAGTGCTATTTCCCAATTATTTATGTTTTTATGAATCACTATAACAATTCTAATTAAACATATTTTATTATCCTAATAAGTAGACATTTACAATTTATATTTTTTCTAAGTTTCATGCAGTATTATCAATTTATTATATTCATAGATTACAATATTATAAGACATTTGAACAAAATAGTTCTAAATAAAACTTTAAAACTTAAAATTGACAGTATTTTACTGTAATTATTATAATAAGACCTAAAGAAAACAAGGGGTGCTAAATATTAACTCAGGGGTGCTAAAGACCCTCTTGCGCCCCCCTAGTTGCGCCTATGTCTGTACGATCGTTACGTAAAATTGTACTTATGAACGTGCTCAATTCAAATTTCGTCTTCCATTGTAGTATATACCAGTATATAGATAAGTATACAAAAAAAAATTGCCTCTAATGGGATTCGTCGTCCGTCAATTTTCCTCTAAGTATATTATAATAAAAATGCGTGAATAAACGAAATAAATATATGCATATTCTATAGTTTTTAAGACCGTATAATTTATATTTTATATCTGTGCGAAATTTCCTTTTTTTTTCAAAAAAAAATTCATGAACGAGTTACACAATAGTATGTTAAATTTATATACCCATATAATGGGCGGGGTTCTAAATTCACGACTTTTGTCGTAACAATAATGTTATAAAATAAAATATAATCGTATACTACGGGATAGGTTAGATTTAATATTATAATAAAGTCGTTTGGACGAAAATTCAAAATACGACAAAAACGTTTATATATGCATTAAAAGAACGAAGCTTGTGCGGGGGAAGCTTGTGCGGGGGAAGCGTTTGCAGAAGTTTGTTTTGTTTTTTAGTTTTTTTACCTTCTGTCGACGACACATTATTATAATAATTAACGATAATAAACGGATATTATTCTGTGTATTAGGAACGAAAAAGTAAATTATCGTGATAACGTCAGTTTTTAATTAAAACGCGATATTATACCTTATACCTTATTATTATGCCTATAATAATAACACGCGTAAGTAAGGTCAAAATCGTGAAAATATTTCGTACGTTATGACTTAAAATTAGAACTCACGCGGTGTTATTAGAAAAATCGTTAAACTCTCCGTGTCTTATAGGCAAATGCGTAAAACGAAAAATATAATAATTAATTTTTTTTTAATTTAACCTTATAAACACACACATCGTCTAAACCCAATGTTATCAAAAAAAAAAAAAAAAAAAAAATGAAAAATTGACGGAAATATTAATACGATTATATTATGCTATACGTAGATACCTAGATATCTATTTACTCATTGTATGATACTCGGCAAAAAATAAAAACTTTTTATTGCCTTTGAGTTTAGTGAAATTTGAAAATAGCCAGTTTTTTGTTCGTTAAAATACTATTTAGGATTTAATGATCGTGGACCAAAAACCGTTTAAAATGCGCGGATGATAATAATCGGTCGACTTATATGACATTTAATTATTATTATTATACGTTAAAAGTGTAATAATAATAATAATTTCTTTTTCGAATTTCGTGTTTAGACGGTGTCGAGGGAGAGAAGGACAAAGGATAAAATTATAATTAACGTTATAATAATATCTTATATAATCTATCCTGACCTACTATACCTCTACTGGTTATTCTCCGAGTCGACGTGTAATAAAAGATAATATGAATTCAACCAACAGCACCTGTTAAAAATTAAAATTTGTTTTCTCATTTCTCTCGCCGCCGCCGTTGGAAATTCTCGTTTTTTTATAAGCTTTTCTATAGGTAGGTACACACAGTTTCCGAAGAGACGGACTCGAACGAGTAAAATTAATTTTACCCGTAGAAAACTTATAATAGGTAAAAAAATAATAATAATAATCGACGTATTATTACCGTTCGACGTTCAATCACTACGTTATTATTATATCAGCGGCTGTGGGCAAACTTCATCGAATGGAGATTATATAGATTCGATAAAATCCAGACGAGAAGTTTTTTAAAAAAAAAAGTATAAGTACAACAAACTTTAAAAAGTCTGTCGAGCGAAAGCGTATTATTAGTTATTACTATTAGTCGAAAACAATTATTATTATTATAATATATTTTACTTAGAGAAAACTTTTTTTTAAAAATATTTCATACCTATAGAATGTAAATAAAGTATTGATATACCTACCTACTTACTAGTTTACTACGTTTAGTTTTTCTAAAATATTTCAAAATGAACGTCTTAGTCTTTGAGTTATACACAACCGTACTTTTGTTTTATTTATGGTTTACCCGACACGTCTAAGACACGACTTTACCAATAAAAATATGGTAGTCTTGTAGTCGTGTAAAAAGCTATAATGAGTATATCCGTCTGATATTCTATAAACATGCAAAACGTAACATTTAATAAAATTTTATGTAATACATTTCATACTTATAACTATGATAATAATGTTCCATCGTATTCAATTTTTTAAATAATTAATCAATATACATACCTAACATTAATTATTCGGTAAACTTTTTACTGGCTCGTGCAAAATAATACATACAATTATTTATTCCGTTTGATTTCGATTTAAACCAAAAATTTTAATTAGGTAGGTACATTTTAAATTAAATAACAGTTGTTTGTTATTTTTCTTAAACTCGAATATTTATAAAATATTATGTAAATTACTGATGGTTTTTATAAAACGTATACCAAACGAATAACAATTTTTAAAATTAAAACAATTATATTATAAACAAAAAAGGTATAATTTTAACGACTATATCGCATTACTAAACATTAAATTTATGGCAATTAAAACAAAAAATTTTCAATTAACGTATTAAAAAATGTATATAAAATAAAAATTAAAAACGAATATTGTTTGGAAATCATACCAGTACGAGTAATAATAAAATACACATTTGTATTATTTGTTACTTATTTTGTCACATAACAGTTAATACTTAATACTAAAGACTATCTAATTACTATAGGTAATTATTATGACTTGACATAAAGGCAGCATGGCGCCGGGTTTTCCAATTTTCATGGGGTGCTCAAAATCCTAAAATTAATTAATTTATAATCACAAAAATTTGAAATAACAACAAAGTATCACTTATTAACTACTGGTTTATTGACTTTTTTTTTGGTAAATTTTAACAACTAAAAAATGACAAACAAATAATAATTGTATACAAATAAGCAACATTATTTTTATAAATATATTAATGAATTAAAATAGGTAGTTAAAAGAAAAAAATTTTAATATACTACTCGTAATTCTTAATTTTTTTAAACAAATCTCAAAAGTATTTTGCCTAACTTTAGTTGTCTTTATAAATTTGTTGGAAATATCTTCAATGGAAATTTCTTTGTGTTTATGTACATGTAATAGTGTAATATCGTTAAGTCGTGTTTGCGTCATGGTCGACCTTAAAAATGTTTTTAAACGTCGAAGAGAAGAAAATGAACGCTCATCTGTACACGATGAAACTGATACGGTTAGCATAATTTTAATTAATTTAATGACTTTTGGTACCAAATCTTGTAAATACAATTCTTGTTTTTTTAAATCAATTGCATCTGACACTGATGATACATTAAACTATTTTTCTTTAGCAACATCTAACATAATATTGTAATGTTATTATAATTTTGGCCCATCGAAATATGAGCCATTTAAATTAATTAATTAAAAAATAAAAACATAGGTATTTCAAGTTTATATTTAAAAATCTTATGTTAAATAATCTTACCTTCATGAGATTTGGAACCTTTGTAATTGTAATTCTTTATTCCACGCAGAAAACTCTTCAACTATAAATGCATTTTTAGAATTTTGGTCAGTCACAGAAAGTATTGGTTAATTTTGTTTTCATCAGCAATTTTACAAATTGAACGAACGCTTTTTCTTTCACTGGATCATATAATAACCACGGATATAATTGTATCCATTTTTCCTGAAATTTCTTTGACTTTCCAAGTTCAACTTATTTTTTAGAAAAATACTATTTACTATTTGAGTCAGAAGTAGAACTGTTAATAGCTTCATTAGGTTGATCTGTTCCTTTACCTAATTGATTTTTTAACTAACCACTTATCCATCTTAATATTTTTAAATATATAAAATAGCAATATATGTGATATTAACAATTTTTTAAATGAAATTTATTATTTTGTTTCTTTATATTTGTAACAAAACTTAATAAAAATCAACACTTGATTAATAAAAAACAAATTAAGACCTACACGATCGAAATAAGAGACTGCAACTAAACTGAAGCGATAATAATCTAAACAACAAAATAATATTTAACGTATTATGCAGGTACATCTCAAAAGAAAGGCCAAGTACCAGTACAGACATTATTTCCAATACCGTAAGGCACAGTTATACTATAAATAACAAAAATTTAAATAAAAAATTTAAATATTAACGTATTAAATAATGAATATATTTTATATTTTATTTTATTTCATAAGGTAGCATCCCAATAGTCGGCGCCTATGCATATAGGTAAGCACAATCACAATTAATCAATGACATTTCACGTGTAAGGTCTATGGGTACAGATCTACCTATAATAATGTGCGTGATTTAGAGGATATTTTAAACCGTAGAAAAATATAAACAATACATTTTAAAATAGGTAACATGTCGGTTAAAAGGATTTTCAATATCAAAGTATTATTTGAATCAAATGAAAATTCAAATTTAATTTTGCGTATAAATTAACATTTATTGCATTAATAATAATAATAACAAAACATAATACACTCTTAATAATATAATATGCAGTAGCCATTTATCACGAGATTTTGATGATTTCAAATATAATATCAATATAAAAATGACAAATCCTCGTAGTGATACACTCTGTATAGTATAAATATATATATTGAAATAATAATAATATAGTTTTTTTTTTTTTTAATGGATAAATGCATCCAATTTTACACAAAATGGAGATGGGCTTTTTTTTTTATGTGTGTGCACGTCTACTCAAATTTGTATATTCATACAGTTTTAAAAATTTATAATATTAATTTTAGTTTGGTACACAATACATAAAAAGAATATAAATATAAATTGACATACATTACTTTCATTTAAATGTTTTTTTTTTTTTTTTTTTTTTTTTTTAATGATATAAATCGAACATTTGTGCATAACAAAAACATTAGATAACATATACTAAAATTACACAATATAAAATATGTTAAGTGCATAATGTTCTCTTTTCATTTAAATTAATTACTATCATATAATATTATCCTTACATTTAATACTGTTTAAATAATTGTAATAATACTATTATAGCGTATTATTAATCATAATCAACAATTTAATATTAGCTAAACAATTTTATTATAATTTTCCTTTTCCCGATATATTTTTGACAACAGGATAGAATTAACAAAAAACAAAAAACAAAATGTAATATTATCATAGGTAATAGGTAATATTATCATTGATACAATGGCATAAACATACCATTATATTACCTAGTTATTATTATTCACTACCTATTTGAATAAATGATTATGTCGTTAAAATTATGTTATATTATTACATAGGACATTTATATAAATTAAAATACACACACTTACACATTTATATAGTTAATGAGAGGTATTACTTATATTCTGAAATTAAAAAGAATTTTAATAATTCATTAAATTTTAATTTAAAATAGGTAGGTACATCGGTTAGATAAGTATAATTACAAATATAGGTAAAATCTATACTTTCATAATAAAAATGTACACACACACACATAACTATTATACAAACATTTCGTATGCACCAACATGTTAATAGTAAAATCTTGTTATAATATTTAACAACTACAAACATTTTTTTTAAAAAAAAAAACCTTTGACCTAAAAATATGGAATTTATAGTTTTAAAATAATATTTACAATTATTACTATGACATATAGGATGAACTGCATGGTCACTATAAGTTAACCTGTTAAATAAATAAATTACTTAACATAAATGATTATGATAATATAACACGTTATAAATATTTCAATACGAACATATACACATTTTATGTGCATTGTGTATAGCGTCAAATAAACGTTTCTGTTTAAATATTATAATGCTTTGGTATATGCTTTATATAATATTATCGGTTCTCCTTAATAATTATAGTACATTTAAAATAATAAAAATAGATAATAATGAGTCCATATTATTAATAACTAATTTTAGTAGGTAAATACAATTCAACTTATATATTTAATAAACAATTTTCTTGTCCATTTCTTTAAATAATAATTTATTATATAATACTTTGGTATCATGTTGTGCTATATTATTTTCTTCAGCAACCATGTCCACTGAGAAATAATATTATCGTCACAGTATGAATGCACAAGTGATGGTTACATTTTCATCCAAAAATTTTGAATCCTAAAATATACAAATATTATATTAGTGTCAAAAATAAAATATTATTTAAAAATTTCAACATTTCTGGTAAATAGTAAAAAAAAATTAATGTAGATAGTACTATGCTAATAGTTATATGAAAAAACATGATAACTCCAATTTTGGTCATAATTGAGTTTTTAATATCAAATTAATCCTTATGATTTTTTCTACAAATTGCACAATAAAAATACAGTAAATCCGTCTTTAAACCAATGATATTGCATATTTAATATTAACAAATTTACGATAACTCCAAAAAAATACTCATGATCATAAGCAAATGAACTACAAATCCTAGTCAGAATATTTAATACAATAACTCCAACGATTTTCTATGGGAGTTAATGTTATTTTATTACTGATGATCATTATTAATTATTATGGTCATTATACTATAAACTAAAAACACGTTTTTCCTAAAGTTTTGAATTTTGGAGTTATCGTGTTTTTTCATATGACAGCAGTATAGCATCAGGTACTAGCATTAGAAAAAAAAAAAATACAAAAGTAATTTTATAATTGTCAATTATTAAAGAATTCTAACTAAATTATCAGCTTTCGAATTTATTTACAATATGTTATTATTACTTATTAATTTACAGTGACTAATCATAAAATACAAGATAAATCGCTTTTATACACTCAATAAAAAATAAATTTACTAAATTATAGGTAAAGATATAAATAACATTGTTTGTAGCATTGTTTAAATACTATATTTGATTTAAATTATTAATCTAACCAATATGTACCTTTAAATTGTTGAAACATTCGGGTTGGTGGTATAGTTCTTCAACAGTTCCCTCAACCTTAGTATTTCTTTGGATGCTGATGTAAGTTCTGACTGTAACATCAGTTCTTTCTCTCTTAACCTCTTTATTTCATGTTGACAGTTCTGGAATAATAATAAAAAAAATATATATATACTATAAGCTAATCACCACTGCAATTAATCAAAAATAATAACTATAAGACTGTTATACTAACCACATTCTGCCGCAAAAGCTCTAGTTTATCACACTTCAGTCTAGTCACATCCTGACGGAGTCCTTCTACTTTAGACGAATCAGTGTTTTGTATATCACAACACAAACTGCATGGTTTACCACTGGGTGTTTCAGCTGATGACATGCTCTCTAAACCAGTATCACTATCAACAGCACCAGCTATGCCCAGACCATCAAGTTCAACACTATTTAGAGATGATGAATCACTTTCTGACATGGCGACACGACTAGCTCCACTGTAGAAAACATGAAATAAAAACATACAATAATCAATCGATAAACAAAACATATTTCAATGATTATTATTATTTAAAATAAATGCTTCGTGCATATAATATACATGTACCTGGATGTTCGGTGTACCGGATGAATGTCTGGACTTGATATGGGTGATGAAGGAGAACTCTTTTTACTACTTTTAGATAATGACCTACCGAACTGTATAATACACAAAAATTATATTACTATATTATAATAATTAAAAGTTCATTAATTTTGTTTACTCACACTCGGTATAGATCCGTCTGCCGAGCAACTACTGTTTTTTTTAGAAAGGCCACCCGAAACGTTGTTGTTCGCTTCGGCGTTGGATAGTGTCTGCGTTTTGACCCTGGCTATGAGCGCTTTACGAACCGTGTCAATGAACCTGCTGCCAGCCCCTGAAATAGTACCATTTCCGTACTCTGAAGACGAGGACGATGATGTGGCAGTAGTTTTTGATACATCAGCACACGTGCCACCGTCACCGTTGAGCCCCAGAAAGTCTTTGGTCTTGTCTTTCAACTCCTCGCATAACGAGTGCAACAAAGACGTCCGTGTTCTCAGCTGCAAACCGCGCGGTAAAATATGGTTAATGAATAAACAAAAATAAAACCCTGACGACGAGTTGAAAAAAAACGAACGGTGATTTACCTCCAACTTGGCGAATTTGTGCGCCTTGTAACATGCGTTCTCTGCATTGACCAGCTTAGTGAGAAGGAACTGTTTAAAGTCCGGTCCGTGCCTAAACACGGCCGGGTTAGGCAACGTTGGACCAAAAAATGGCACGTCATCTCTAGCAGTCACGCTCACCTTATACCTAAAGGGTCATAAATAAACGGTACAGATTAATTTAAATTCACAAACAAATATTTACTAAACAGAAAACCAGTGTAACCAGAAATTTCATATATGGAAGAAGGGGATGTTCGTAAGAAACTCTATTTTAAAATAAATAATGTATAAACGTGTTAAATATTTGATTATGGTTCATATGGGAGATTCCATCGGGTTTCATCACTTATTGACGGATACATACCTAACGTTGGGGGTGTTCGGCTCAATCACTTGGACGACGATGTAGGCGTGTAGGAAATGTGACGCTATCATGTCCGGCGTAAAGGGAGTATTCGATTCTTGAAAAACTATTGCCACGATGTCGTTGCCTGTATAAAAAAAAAAAAAAAAAATACGTATATTATTATAAATAAATAATTTTTCGACATAGACTACTAACCAATATGCCTTTTCCTTTGTAACTGTTGCGGATCGTTATCGGTGTATGGTAGTAAAGACGATACGTGAAATATGATCTCTCTGTCTTTGAACATTTGATAAACAGCTTCATCACCAGTTTGTCCAAACTGTGTATCTAGGCCCCCACGATACCTATACACATTAAAAAAAAAAAAAAATTATTTTTTCCTATAAACTTAATATACCTAATTAGAAAATCCATCTCGTCATTAAAAATCTATTCATTCTAATTTATCCAAAAAAACTTAAGAAGTCGACTTGTGCAATTTGAATAATATATTATTTATCAATCCTGGATAAATAAATAATATTTGCAGACGTAGTAGCTCTACAGTTCAAATCTCTTTTGGTTTCATAATAATAAACCTAACTAAACCGCTTAATTTATTAGACTAGAACATTATATCATTTAATTTTTCAAGTTTCTTTAATCTAGGTATGTTATATTTTCATCTAATACAAACTACAAAATTTTAAAATATATATATATATATATAATAATAAACTGATCAATTGCAGTATTGCACTAATATAAAGAGTGTCGTCAGTACAATATTAACATAATAATCTTGTACTATCTATGAGAATCCTAGTATCTTTCTTAACACTTTACAGTATAAAAAATATTTTGGCCAAAACATTTCTTAAATTTATAGATTTGTATTAGTGTAATTTAATGTTCATACCCTTTATGGTCTTTCAGTTGTATTCGCTGGCCAAGCAACTGGAGGAACTCGTCGAATGCAGGTGAAGTATGTTGATTGGAGAAAAGCTCTTCTTCGCTGGTCTGGCCATACTTTTGGTATAATACTCCAAATTTAAAGTGTGACACTAATACATGTTCGTCATACGAGGCTATTAACTGGGATGTTTTGCAACTCAACACGGGTGATAGATTGGTAACTGTAAGTTGATCATTTAATAGCTAAAAAAAACATTAAAAATAAATAAATATATATAAAACAATAATTATTGTTATATAATATAATGTACTATATAAACTATAATTAGTACGCATATTAAAATATTATATTATAATATTATGTATTTTAATATATTTTTTTTTAAAAAAAACTTTACACGATCTTTTTAAGTTTAAGTTATTAAATTATTCCACCAAAGTCAATTGAAAAATATATACGTATAATACATTTAACTATAATTTTTCTATATAACCTTGATCCTAAATGCGTTTATTTAATCTAATTAACGCATTAACTTTAAAAAAGTAAAAGTACGAAATAATATTGAAGGTCAGTAATAATAAATAAATTACACACACACAATACGATAAATACAAATAAATGACAATGAATAATTTTCGTGTTTTACTATATAGATAATGAGAAAACGACTTTATGTGATGTATAACCATTGATTATAGATCTATGATCAATGGTATAACATTCGAAATGTTGTATTGTATAATAGAAATGAATTTTCAACAGGAAATGCGAAAATATAACCACAAAATCCTGATATTTATACAAGTAATATGAATATGAAATTATAAAAGTATTAAAGAAACGATTTAAATGCGCATAAAGTCCAATGAAATTTTAAGTGCGGTAATCATCTAACGGCCGAAAACTCTTAAAAGATCATTTAGTTTATATAGTCATTAAGTGATTACGATCTTTCGAGTCGAATAAATACACGAGCCATAATATTATATTATATTATTATAATTTATATTGTATTTCCCGTAACGTCGAGCGGCTGCAGCAGTATATGCCACGTGGTACTGCAATTCAGTGAAAAAAAAAAAACCACTCGAATGCGCGTATTATATTACTTATAATATGATTAAAAAGCGTCTTGTCGTCATCAGATATGTAAGTGTGGACTATTTTTATCCAGGCCAGTGCAGAGATTTAAATATTCAATGTTAAATTACGTTATTTATTGTGTTTTCAACCGCGGGCTAGTCGCCAACATTATCCCAGGATTGTTATCATTATTATTAAATTTATTATTATTATTATTATTATTATTATTATTATTATTATTATTATTATTATTATTATTATTATTATTATTAT
>JAIUCT010000028.1:1428169-1453417 GCA_021307375.1 Tetraneura akinire
ATTATTATTATTATTATTATTATTATTATTATTATTATTATTATTATATCAAAACACTGTATTGTGGCAAAAGTTGAAATTTTACAAAAGTTATTTTAAAAAACGACGACGGATTAGTAAAATAATTAGCTGTATTCTAACTGTAGATAAATAGTAAACACACACGCACATATAATATATATATAATATGTATTATGTAATATGTCGGTATATACATGCCTACCAAAATATTATTAAATTCCTTAAGCAAAGCACAGTATTTTCAAAATTACAATCGCGAAAATATTATCTCTGAACTCAGCATAAAGTTTATGCCATGATGAGTTTTATTTGTCAATTCTATCTTAAACGATATTATAGTGATATTACTAAACTTTTCTATTTCAAATACTTCAATTTAGACTTTGTTACCAACGAGTGGCGAATAACTTTTGTAACAATTTAAGTTTAGGTCTTCCGAAAGACCTTGGCCATTTCAAGAAAATTAAATTGACAATAATTCGTGTAATACGTATTCCGTAAAAAGTATTACTCAAAATAATTATTTTATAAAATATGAACTACGCGTTAACACATATTGAATACATATATATATAAATTATTTATCTACAATTAATTATATGACACAATAATATTAAAAAAAATACTGTCTAATACAGAATTTAACGAAATATAGTGTTAATGTGTTATTGACGTTTATAGTCCCAATATACGAGTACATATTATACACAAATAATGTGTTTTTGATGAATTACTGGCACGTGTTCGAAACTAAATTAGTATTAAAAAACATAACGACTATCGATCATTAATTATTTGCTATATATTTTGCATTGATGCATTGCAATTTAACGCATGAATATTTTTATAAATTACTTAAAGAAAAAAATTAATTCATCCCAATGCTATGTTTAAGCATAATAATATATTATATTATTTATTATAATAGTTCGATAGTAATAGCTATTATATAGCCCTATTTATTTTATATAATTCTATCGTCAAAACTATATGTCTATATGACCAGATATGATTTAAAAACATAATTTGGATTCGAAAAACATCTTTGTACTTAAGTCTCGTATAGTTATCGTATCAATATTGTTTTACGATACGACTATCAGATATAATAATAATAAATTATTACTTACCCTGGCCATGTGATGTGGCGGCGCTGAAGTAGCGCATGACGAAGGCACCAATTCGTGTGTGGTACCTGTCCGCAGTCGTAGCAAAAGTCTTGTTTGCTCTTGGGAAGCTAGGATTTCGGTTTTCACGCTCAATAGCACCGGGCCCAGTTGATCGTCCGTACCCACGAAATTGAAATGTTCCTGAAAAAGACAATACAAGATGAGTAAACGAGAATTTAGAGCAGTGACCGTGGATATTTAAAAACATTCAATCATAACAAATCGACTACCCATGTGTGCGCTCGCGCGTTAACTTATTGAAAATAAAAATAATATATAGTATAATATAATTGCTTTACACGGTTAACTGTTCATTAGATTCATTCGGGATTGATGAAAATAAAAGGAATATTATTATATATTCGATCGTAGAAGAGAAGAAGAGAGGATCGAGACGAAGGGAAGTTATAAAACACAATGAAATTAAATATACGAGTATTGTTGGCCGACTAATCAACACGCGATATTGTGAATATTTCGCAAATCTATATTAGTTGCACAATAATAATAATAATAATTATGGTAAAGAGAAAAAAATATCTATATAAATCATAGACATATATAATTCTGTCCTTGAAGCATCATCGTGACCACGCAGGACTTTCGGTTCTGTTCAATAACCGGTTCTAATGAGTTACTTGTGGTGACAATATTTATATTTTATAATATTATAATAATACAAATTATAATAATAATAATAATAATAATAATAATAATATTGTAATATGGAAATAGTATTATAATAATATTCTAATAGTGATCGAATGCCAACGGGACGATTTGTATAATCGAAGAAAACGTCCGGTCTCCTTTGAAGACTCGCCTATATACATTCAGAGACAGTGCCAACTATTCGCTAACAGCGTCGTATGATGCTATTGCAATACGGTCATTTTCCGGGATCGTATCTGTTAAACCGAATATAACGTCTATTGTCCATAAAAATAAAATAATAAAATAAACAGAAGTTCTACCGTCGTTTCGTTTTATGAACTATTATTTAAATGTTTAAATTAAATTATTACGGTATTTCTTGAGTTTACGATTATATAGTATGGGTTTATATAATAACAATATATCATTATACAATATGCGCATATGATTGTCAACACAAAAAAATAAAATGTTCAAGATAAAAATAAATATTGTTTTTTTACATTACAGTATAGTTACAGTTATAGTATTATAACATGCTTCTATTATATACAGGATCATTTGATTTTAACTAACCTCAAAAATATAAATGCCAAATTTTCACTTGTTCATTTATTAATGATTTACTGTACATGGATTTTTGGCAAGAAATTTCTTACTTCAAAAATGGCAAGACAAATTTATAAAAGGTATAGAAATATATAAAAAAAAAAAAAATTATACAATATCAATTAATCAAATATTAATCCATCCCTAATAATATAATTTA
This sequence comes from Tetraneura akinire, assembly GCA_021307375.1. Lineage (NCBI taxonomy): Eukaryota > Metazoa > Arthropoda > Insecta > Hemiptera > Aphididae > Tetraneura > Tetraneura akinire. The sequence continues at coordinate 1,430,783 of JAIUCT010000028.1, forward strand.
AGAAAATAATCAATATTTATTTTAATAATGTATTATACAATTATAGTTAAGATTATAGCAAAATACTAATTCATAAAATTAAAAATATGTAAATTAAATAAAGATGTAAACACAGTACCTAATTGAGATAAAAGTATGTTACTGTTGTAAATATAAATAAAATCATAAATATAATGTAGGTGTTATAAGTATTAAATAAATTTTATCTATTTTTTAAAGTGAATGTATTTATTTAATGAGAAAAATATCTAAACTACTATATATTTTGAAATAATTAAAATTCTTGATGGACGATTAACGATGATTTAACGATAGTCTTCATATTATTTAAAGTTTAAAAAAAAATAAGATAAAACAAATTAAAATTGCATTCTACCAAAAATATTTTAATTATATTATAAATTAAAAAGTTATCAGATTATAATTTGAATTTACATAACATATTTATTATGTCAAAAAATGTATATGTATATTTTGCCCTAAAAATTTTATGTAGGTAGGTAATTATGAATTAAATGTTAGGAATTAAAATTATTAATAAATACTAATTTATATTAGTATTTGAAAATATTGAATACAAAAAATTATAATCAGTCGAAAGTCTGTATATATGAAAATTATATTTTAAAATATTTGATTATTAATACATGGTGAAATAAAAATCATAAAAATTAATTAAAAAAAATTTTCTTTCATTATACTAAATAATAAAAAATTACTCTACAATGAACATAAATTTATCATTTTAGATTTCAGTTATGATATTTATACCTATACACTGATTTCAATACAGAGGTAGTCGTTACTTTTAAATTTTAATCATATACTCGTACCTATATGACGTATTAAAATAATAATAATATTAATGGACTGACAACACTAAGAAACAATTAAAATAAAATATTAGATAAATCATAAATATTTATTAGTATAATATTAACGTAAGTTATCTTTGATATTAATACGTTATGACATGTTTATTATTGAAAATTTTAATTATATGCCTATTATCTGTATGATTTATTTGTTTATACTTTAAACATTATATGCATGTAACAAGGGTCTGTAATTTTATACTTAATAAAATAAGTACCTTATATATTAACTTGAATGAATTCTATGAACTAATGCTGTATTTTAAAATAATATTAATATTTAATTTATAACATTATAAGAAATTTGATTATAATAAATGATTCATATTTATATTAGTATCTATATAACTATTTATTCTATAAATTATCTAAATATGCTTGTTATGTATATTATATATTATTATAAAATTTCATTAGTTAATATTATAATATTATATATTTATTAACGGTTAGGTCTTAGTAAAATTTATAGGATTTATTGAAATTTAACATTTTATATTTATGTATTATTTAGATATTATTCCACCGCAAATGTAAATAATTTGTACAGGTTGTACAACAAAACGATGCATAGGTATGCTTAAAAAACAATGTTTTCAAAATTCTATCCAAATGCTGCATGTATAAATATAAATAAATAAATCATAAATAATATTTTATGATTGATTATTATAGTATAATATAATCAATATATTATACAAAATAATATCATTATAGTGATCAATATATAATCAATTAATCGATTAATAATTCATATTTTAAATTGTATTGTACTTCTTAATTGTAATTTATAAATAAATAAAATCATGGAAATAAGTTAAATACATGCGCATTTTCATACATTAACTGTATTTCCGTAGTTATTTTATATACAGAATTACTAGGTAGCTCAAATTTTTATTTTTACAAGAATTCTATAGTTAAACTGAAATTACTCGTTATTTTATAAAAATACCTATAAGAAAAAGTTATTTTATCTATATCATTGGAATTACATACATTAACGCTAACTTTATATAATATATAGGTTTATTATATAATATTTTATATTATATATTAGGTAATAATTATAATCGTAAAGCTAATTACTGAGCTATATTAATTAATTTCAATATTAGCTAATATTCTAAACTTCTAGAAGTTGTTAAAATACCAAATACATAATTAAACAAATTATTTTTCAACAGCTACAAGACATTGATATTTCATAGTACAATATACTATATAACATATTATAATATAATAATATAGATAAGTTTATATAATATGTTATACTGCAGTCTGTAGAACTGTAGGAGTAATATTATATAGTCATAAATGCATTTAAATTATTCCGGATGACAGTATAAGTACCTATATAATATAAAATTTAATTCTCAATTTCCTAAAACTATTATTTAGATATTTCATTAGCCTTGCTTTATAGAATAAATATAATAAAAATTAATTAAAATTTTCTCGCGCTTGAGTACGTATTATACATTGATTACAGTTATTTTAATGACTATCCACGCACAAGAGTACTGAGTACATACTTAGAACAAAACAGTCTCACGAGCACAAACATCTGCATATTAAAGTTATTTCGACATTAATAATAATTATTAAACAATCGTTTGGAGTATGCATCACAGAATGAAATGTATACGACGCGAGACGGAAAATATAATAATCATTTCATTATTAATTTCTACTTCTACATAGTTGTATTCAAAAACACAACGACCACGGTTTCCTGTTTAAATTTAAATTGTCTTTGTGGCGATTTTAAAACTTAAATATATATTATATAAATAATCGAAACACAAAAACGTACACGAGTGGTTCCAACACTAGACTTATTACAAAATAATTTCGTATAGCAAATTACCTATTATAAAACGATATTATGCTAGATTGCTATAGGTAACCGAAAATTATGTTAAAGTACACCACATAGCACCCTCGTCGTCATCATGGGGTCGTAAAAGCGTTATTATAGCTATAAGCTATAACCACTTCAACTACAAAAAAATAATGGTAGTAATAATAATAATAATGATTTAGATGAAGTTTGTATTTACTTTTATAAGCACGCCGTGCTTATAAGTTATGAATTATGATATTATATTATTTCAGGTTTAAGCTTGAAGAAGAGGTACTCAGAAAAATTCAAAAGGGGAAAGATCATTTAAACTGTCGGTTACATTTTCCGCGAGCGTGTCCGATCCAAAAAGAAAATTTTTCACCCGTGTGTCGTGTAGCCGTTCGTACAATAATAGTTACTATATTACTGTAACGTAAAATTATAAAACAAAAAAACTTACTGAAAAATTATAGAATTGTATGTATTTTTTTTTTTATGTCTAATTTTTAAACTCTAATTATAAAATAAAATAACGGAACAAACAATTCAGTATTAAACCATTTATAAATCATACATAAGTATGCATAAATACACTCAACCTACTTGTTTGTGTTGTTTTTATTTTCATATATTAATACTTAGACGTAAGTACGTGAAACATATATTATAGTTATTTAGATCTCAAATATCAATATATTCAACAAAAAATCTAGAATCAAAATAAAAAAAAAAAACATAAAAAAATATCGGAAAATTCGTTTAATTAACTTTAATTGTTAATTTATAATAAAAATTAAACTGTATTATATTAAATGTTAATTTTTTTCTTTCTTAATTTAGAAAAGCGTATATTTGTGTTGTAAAATTTCCCTGCTCGTATATAGAAATGTCAAATTGTTAAACTCAATATAAGATTATTCTATTGGGAATGAAAAACAAATAAATCTATATTTTTTATATTACCATTATAAAAAAATTAAAAAAAATAGTTAGAAGCGACTTTAAATTTAAAAAATAAATAAATAAATAATATTTAAAATGTCTAAACTAAAATTAAATATTAAAAATAATGTGAAATATTACAAAAGTCCCGGAGGACCTTTTATTATGTTTTTCATTATTCGAAGAATCGTTATTTTATATAAAACTATAACCCGTTTACATAATAATGTTTAGTATTTTTTAAATAACGCCAAACACGGAATTTTTATTTAACACACACACACACACACACACACACACACACACACACACACACACTAACGTTCACGGTCGGCGAACGATATATACACGACAAACGAACAAACGCGTATATAATATTATATATTACAGTATAATATATCGATATGTGACGTCATTGAAACGTGATTATTCGGAGTAGGTATACCATCCATTATAAAAATGAGCAAAAAAATAATAATAAAATAAAAAAACGTATACCTATACAATAATTATTATTATATAAAAATAGGTATTATTATTTATCATCCATCCGAATCGAGTATACCCAAACACAATATTATTACTGTGCATACGCATTAGGTGTACACAATAATATTACAACACTATTCCTATAGTGTTCGAATAATTTTTATATTACATTACATTATTATATTATAGTCGTTCGTACTTCGGTGTCCGACAAACGTAAACATACGGTTGCCAGGGAGACGAATTCGGACGCGGATAAGGAAAAATCGTACGATAAAAGTACCCACCACACCACGGTTGTGGTGATACTATAGTATCTACAACCGTGGTACCCAGACCTGTCCTACCCATAATAATAATAATAATAATATGCATTATTATTATACGACGTGTGAATCTCTATACAGGCATAACACTAGTACGATTTTCCTGCATTGTAGTGTGCAACGCTTTGTACGTCTTCGTGATGTTTACGCATGCAAGTATATTATTATTAATATATACACTCATTATCATAATAAAATAATACGGACAATTTTTATATATTTTTTTTTTATTATTTGTTATCAACATCCACCGCTACGGGTGTAATATTACTATAATAATAATATTATAAAACTAGGGAGACGCCAAAACAGTTCGAGATTAAATCCTAGAAAAAAATATTACATTTTCAATAAAATAATTATATCATTATATTATAATAAGTATACAGACTACAGATACGTGCGTGTCGAATGGCGTATGAAAATTCTGCGGAAGAACAGTTACCCGGTGTGGACTAGCATCGGGGAAGCGACAATGTAACTCGTGTTTGACGAAACAATGAATTATAATATAATATTATACTTCTTTGTCGTATATCGTAATAAACGTTTATAATATTGTTATATATTTAACTGCGCGGATACGCACGTTATAATAATATTGTTTAAAAATTAAAACATAAGTACGAACTAAGATAAAAAAAAAAAAAAAAAAAAAAAAACAAACAATTTAATATTGTCAATTGCGATGTTCGCGATTCCTACGTTTACACCTAATTGATTTTTCGCGGGTATTCATAATATTATATGCCCATATTAATATAATACTTCTTGTACGCATATCGTCGAGTTTCTCATAATATTTTGGAACGCAGACGACCTTCGACGTGTATTAAAAACAAAACAAATTCGTTACGAATACTCGTATTATTTTAATCCGTCGTGTACATAGATTAAATAACTAGGTTGGCATATAAATGTAAAAAAAAAAAAAAATTCGTTTGAACTATAATAGTACGCAGTGAGCGTATATTAAAAAACGCGTAGGAAATAAATTGCACGTCTTTATAAGTAATAACCGTACACGTATAATAATTCTACGGTTATACATGTGTATTATTATTATTATTATTATTATTATTATTATTATTATTATTATTATACAATGTTCACACGATCTTATTGTATATCAAGAAAATATTTTTAATACGCCATTTTTCTAAAGTATTTGACTCGTACGGAATCCCACCAAATAATTTTCTACATAATATAAATAATATTATATATTATACAGGGTATCTCATCCGAGGTACACAGTCAATAACTTTTGATCATATTTTTAAAAATATGATTTTATTATTACTTTTTTTATTACTTATTTTATTAATTACAATAAACGTGAATTGATACACCTTGATTAAAATATTATGTTTGTTTTGAAACAGAAATGAAACACTGCAATATAAATTGATTGTAAAATATTGAATTTATTTAAATTTAAAAAATTAATAACTATAAATAAATAATTTAAAGAAATTAATAATTAAATTTTAAGATCTTTAGAAAAATATAATCTATTTATCTATCTTAGAATTTTAATAAATGTAAACATTTTTATTTTTTTATTTTGGTTTTAAGTAATAAAAAAAAAAAAAAAAAATGTAATAATGAAAAATTTGACTTGTATATACATAAATAATTTAATAGATAATAAGTTATTAGCTGTGGACAAACCAGGTGAGATACCATGTATATAGATAGTGCATTTAGTATTACAGTTAGCAATTAGCATACCTAATATTAATTGTACATGCATAATTAGGCTAATCTTTTGAATTTAAAAATATTTATTTTAGTATTTCACAGAAAAATGATAATATAATAACAATAAAAATAATAATAATATAATAGAATAAATTGAGAATAAATATGTAAATTTTCGTAAATTTAATTTTGTACCATTACATTATTGCATGTTGATTTTGTTTTTGTCGATTGACTAACATGTGTGAATGTGTGTTCAAAAATCGTCAAAAAAATTATGATTGTCATGTATATAGGGTGTAGTTATTTGTAAATATAACTATTAACTGTTATACAATATAAATCTGCCAACTATTGGGTATAGGTATAGTATAATATAATTTCTTGTTTGTTTTATATACATAATAATAATATGTTAATTATTTTATCATTTGTTACACGTGTATTAAAATATATACCTTTATTTTTTTTTTTATTACGAGTATAATATTACGTATAATATACGTATAGCAAAATGTAATTTCGAATTCAATATTTTATAATTAATAAATATTTAATTTGCATACGTTTTACCGTCAAAATACCTATACGGAAATTCCTCTAGTAGTAAAATCACTAAAATCTACATCTCTATATGGAATTTTTGTAATACGAATACATTAATGTGAATTGTTGATGCGCAGACTGTTAGACATAAATCGAAAGAAAATACTCGTAGAGTGGGTGAACAAGTAACGCGTGTTTTGGCTGAGCTTCTTCAATATAGATATTATCATCTTAGTGTCTTCAATAAACCTACATGGCTACTAAAGTATGTATACATAAACTTAATGACCATTACCTACGTCCAGAGAATATATAGCTGTGTATATGCAATATGGTTTTGTGTACATTACAGCAGGTATAATATTGAATTATTTATACGTACGTTGAAATAAAAATACATGACCATACATCTATAATAATAAATTTATAATATTTATGTTATACCTAACGAACGATTATGAAAAAACTAAAACGGCAATTTTTGGACAATATACTTTATTATTATTTAATAAACAATGTTCAAAATACGCTTATTGTTTGAAAATGGAGTTCAAGACGTGCGTGGTTTCCGTAAATATAATACGTTTATTTACGAGTAGTAAAGAATTTTATAAAACCCGGCGAAAAATAACAAAATACAAATTTAATGTTATTTAGTGGAGGGAAAAATCACTGACTAGTTGAAAACGTAATAATCATCAAGAAAGATCATTTATATTTGTATCCTTTCGCCATACACTCACTGCGGGTTCACCGTAGCAGAAAGAGTAATGCAAACACTTTTAACCACTTAACTTTTTTTTTTTTTTAAACACGGTTCGTGTAAAAGGTACCTTTTAAAACGGTGGCGTTTGCTGATGGAAAGAATATAGTGGCGTATTACATTATTATATTATATTTATATATACCTATATAATGTATATTTATAATATATATACGTATCTATATATGTATCGAGTAAATCTCTGCACCGAAAACGAGATCGCCACCAAAGTTTGAGTTGCATACTAATAAGTAGGTATAAAAGTATAACACACGACCAACTCTGTATCTTCCTCTCTCATCCATTCAATTTTAGTTGTCGTACGAGTACTGGGTATAATAGGTAGAACTAGTACAGTTTACTACACAGACACAGTACGATATACGACGACTTTGTACATGGATTTTATTGGCCAATGTTATAGACTATTATAGCCGAGGTAAATAATATTACAGCTTAGGTTTCACGGTTAATTAATGGTACCTATATGGGTATTAGAATTAACGTCATGTGCACACGTAACACTATTGTTACTGAAATATTATCGTCATCTCATGGTGAGCTGAACAGGTAAAAACGTATACACATTTATTATTATAGTACCGCTCATAATATAACAATGGATTGTAATATATAAAAAGGCCGGCGGCGAGCCGAACCATATGGCGTGCGATAGTCAGGGCACAATGGTTGATGTGACAGCGAAGAAGAAGAAAAGGACGGAAGGACAGGGAGATTATTATGTCGTCGTCGTGTCGCATCGTTAAAAACGACGATACACCGACGCGTGACAACAACTGTGGTTAACGTTGATACCAATATAAAGTGTACACGCGCAAGTTGATCTGGTCATCGTATATGCGTAAACGCCATAATGAAAATATACTTTTCTAAAAATATAACAACAATATGCACAAGGATATGAATACGTAAGTATGTAGGTTGAAATAAATATTATATTACTAAAAGAAAAAATTTAAAACACAAAAACTCTGGTATTAATCATTATAATATAATATAATAATTAAATAAAATGTATAATTTATTATATAAACGATTTCTTGGATAAGAGGGTCATAGACCTCCTGTGTGACTATGCGGTTCACGTTACAACATACCTATATGCAAATTAATCACGACGGGGTAACGTGTAGGCGTATAAACATTATAAAAATATAAGAGACTAGGACAGATGGTCGTCCTACACTTGTAGATTACCCGAAGACTGCCGGTTTGAGATTCGTATGGATAAAAAACAACCTGCAACTGTAAGTAAGGTAAGGCAGACACTGCAGAGGAAAATCGCCAGAATTAACTATAACAACGGTTATAGTTAAATGAATATAACATAATGCACATTAGTTACCTATAATATATTTTATATAATACCTATATATTACGATAATAGTAATATCTATGTATTATGTACAATAACACTGGAAAAAATAAGCTACTGTGCGTTTGAAATGATAACAATCATAACATACTATATAATAAAGTCGGAAACTATATCATTATGTATTGCACATTTTACCTACTGTCTAAATGTTTAATGATTCTCGTATTATATTAACAGTACCCAAAATACATTCGATAAAGTGAATACGACCAAACTGTTTTTTTTTTTTTAGTAATAATACAAACATCTATACCCAGGATCGTCCGTTAACCGGAAAAGAATATGTTTGAAAACATAAAGGATTTTACAAATACATATAATGCAAACAACTTTTTAGGTACACCATATATATTATATAATTAAAATAGTAACCATAATTATTAAATAAATTACTCATAATTTAAAATTAAGTTAAATAAGATTTATTGAAATTAAAAAAAAATAATAATTTACATTTAGTTAAAAAAAACCTTAAATAACAAAACTACTAGGTAATCCGACAAAAATAACTAAAAAAATTGTCAATTTTCTTTAAATATATGAGTATGTGACATAATATGTATTAAATACATTTTATTTTAACCATAATTCATTTTTTTTAACTTTGTATTTAAATATGATCTTACCTAATTATTGTAAAAGTAATTGCAGAATATTACGTTATCATTAATCACAACGTTATACCTGTATATTATATTATAGTTTTTTTTTTTTTTTTTTTTTTTTTTAATTGGTATAATAGACTTTTGCAATATTAAACGTAATATGATGAAATGAAACCCACTTTTACATTGTTGTACACTGTACAGCCTATAGCATGATATTATATTATTAGGTAACGTTATTAATCAATCAATATCTCGTCATTATTTTCCAACCCTAACCTGTCCCGTTTAGAATAATCAAACTATAAATAATTAATGTGATTTAGAAAATAAGCTTTTGTAAATTAAAATGCATTGTTACGTTTATGTACTTAGGCTTTTAACGATAAAAAAAAGAAGATGGAAAATGAAAAAAAAGCAATATAAAAATAAATAAATGCAAAACTACTACATAGGTATATCTGAATATGGTATTAAAAGATAAAATAATTTCAATTGAAACTTAAAAAATTGAACTTTTAAATATTTTCAAACAAGAAATTCAAAGAGGGAGAATTTACTTTTAATAGTTTGTATTTTTTTTTTTTTTTTTTTGCACGGGTCTGAGACCTCTTTCTGGGTCACCTATTATGCGGTTGATACAATATTTGTATTAGAATACCGACGACGATCAATATAGGTCCTATACTGATGAAGAAAGTTTAATAAATGTATTTATTTTATTTTTTTCATTGCGACGTGAAACCGTGATTCAGGACTTCAGGTACATACATTTTTATAACGTAAAAACTTACGAATAAAAACGTCATGACTCACATCCCGTAGGAATAAAGTACTGCATGGTGAAATTCCACACTGTATATAAAAATGTATTATGTCTCGCGGGGGATGGCCTACTGAAGTATTATTGCCTGCAGGTGAAAATCCAGGGAAAATGAACGTTCCGTCAGCTGGTCTTCACCAAAAACACAAAACCAACCAAATGTATTATATGTACCTATATAGTTAACCTTCAGAACATACGCCAAGCACGTTTCCTTTAAATATTTCTCCCGACCTACTATGTTGCAAGCCACCTGCTCTTCATTGTGTAATGTATAATATATACACCTTTACTACCCTATAAAATTACATCGGCCGGAAACGACACGCACACGTTAAAACGTATATAGTTGGACCTGCAGTAGTATACCAGAGTTGTTTTTTTTTTTTATGGAAACCGTTGAAAACCAACCAAATGTATCAGGTGAAATTACATTATACGGGAGCAGTGTAAATAACAATAAATTGTTATCGGCGGTTGGCACTGTATAGTGTTAAGTGTAAGCCACGCGTAACGCGTATAAATAATAACGCGAACTGGCCGAAAACGGAGAGAACCCCCGAGAGAAATTTCTACTAGGAGCAGAATTATTTTTTTTTTCATCTATTCTTGGACACAACCGCTAGTATAAATATTATTATACTGCCCAAATAGCCTACCATTACAGAATTATATTTAACCGTTTTATTACACCATATAGAAAATAAATGCGGGAATTATACGGCTAAAAGAAACATATAATAAATAAATAATAATATAAAAAAGAAACTTGCAACCATTAAGAAAAAACGTTATCTAAGAATGGCCGCTTTAGCTTTATGTTAACTTATGTTAGTACGTAACTAATATTGTTATTAACGTTTCGCTTCTTCGGTGCAAGAAATTCGAGCGGATTACCATCAAGGGAACTGGCACAAGTTCAACCCTCATAAATTATTTCAATTAAAATATAACAATAGAATGTAATATTACTTCAAAACAAATATGATGAATACGAAATACTTGACATTTGAGTACTCATATATATCAACTATATATACAAATATTATTAAAATTTATATTATGCAGAAACAAATATACAAACGTAATTAATTTCAATATTTCACAAGAAAGCAATAATAATTAGTTACAATAGAAATACCTAGATTACAACGAAAATTATTCAAGAAAGAACCATATAATATAGAGTATTGTTAGAACATTATGTTCGTATATTATATAATAATATATAGTTATGCTTATGATCTTCAATGATTTTTCTGAAAATACTCCATGTCGTTATATTGTCCAATATACAAATAATAAACTAATATTTTAAAACTTTTATATACACTATACAGCATATGTATATATATATATAGCCAATATTATAATTTATAAGGTATTGTATGAAGTAGTATATAATATTCTACGAAATATATAAGTGTGTGCTTTTGTAAAAACATTTTACAAATGAAAATTAAATCAGATAAATATATGATTATATTAACAAGCATAATAATATCTACTAATTACTAATAAAGTAATAACTGATGCGATTTGTTAAAAATTATACGTACTCAATATAATTTTTATGGCAACACGCGTGTTCCGTTTCGTTTAGTTCATAATATTATGATACATATTATTAAATTACATTGTATTATATGAGGGTTATTAAATAAGTATAGAAAATAACGTGTACGCGAGTAAAACACGTCTCGTCATTGGATTAATAGTGAACGTAATAATTTCAATGCTAATATTATGCTGCATTTATTTATTTGGTAAAGATCGACAATTCAGATAGTAAAATCGTATTTTTTAAGACGGTTTAAGTTGTTTCTATTTCCATATTGTGCGCACAAACGTTGAAATATATATAAATTTAAAATATACATAAGCAATAAACATAGACAGTAACTGCAGTAGTAAACCATCGTTTTCTAAATGACCAAGTTACGAATCGTGTGCTGTATTATCGTTTAGTTTCACTGCCGCATTATTTTTTTAGTCTTAAGACATAAACATCAGTGACCTGAATAACATTTCACTATCTATTATTATTTATTAGTGAACATAATGCAATGACAAAGAGTATAATTAGTTGATTATTGATAAGGATAACATTGATACATTTGTACATTTTGTACTTACTAATTTACAATAATTGCATTATTTTGAGGAACATATCAAATTTTAATATTGTTAACACGCTATGCGCAGAGTAAAATAAAATAATAGTAACGTCATTATAATAATACCTATTTGCGATTTCATTTGCGATAAGTTCCTTTACACAAAAATGTATTTCATAAAAAATATGTAGTATTATAACGTTTTATTCTTGATAAAAAAAAAAAAAAAATCCTGTATAACTCTAAAGTTATGTCGGTAGAAAACGAATAACATTAGGTATAACATGTATTATATAATATAGGTGCATGAACCATTATAAAAATTTAATCATTATCCAAAACGGTTAATTAATGATTTTAATAATTATTTAAAGAAAAGCGTAAAGTAATGTTGTTCACAAAAAGTTTGTATGAGAAGAAAAATTAATTTAAACAAAATGAAGTGATAATATAATGATTGTTTCAATATACTTTCAAAGTACATTTATGATTATGCGAAATATTTCGTAAAAGAATAAGGTACGTAATTTGTGCGCATTAAATTATTATTTATAAATATTTAAGCAGTCGACAGTTATAATCCTTTCACATACCTACGTAACTACATTTCACCAGCTCGTAGCATTATATTTTCGACATTTTTATACATTTCGCCTAAATGCCTAAAGCGATTTATAAAAATACTAAAAATATTCAATGTTTCGGAAAAAATTTACGCTTTCATTCCTCATCTTCGATTGGAAAAATACATTTTATTTTTCGGTTAAACTTTCAATATTTAGGAGGTACGCATTTTTTAACATCACTTCCCGACCAAAAACTCATTACAACATATTTTTGGGTTTAAATGTCCTTGTAACAACGATGACGGCGGTTCGTATGATAAATTGAGAGAACAGAGGTCAATTTTAATTACGTTACATAAAAAAATATCATGAGGACCCAATGCGGATGTTATATGATATTATATTACTCTGCAACGTTGTATGAGTTAAACTTATCTGAATGCACGTTTACAAAATATCAAAGTTAAAATCATTCTAATGTGCTGACTTTATTGACCTCAAGTCCTCAGTAAGCAAAATAAAAGTGCTTCTCAAAATATTATATGATACTTTTTAATATTTATAATAATAAACAAACATAATCGTCATTACTTGTTCAAAAACAATCATTGTATTGTCGATAAATTACCGTGTAAAAAATGATATACAAATTTTAAAGTTTTAAGCTACGGAATATTATCAGATTTTTTTCATGTATGAATGTATACTGTACCTATACATTTCACAAAGTCAAACTTCAAAATTGTCTGAGTTATCGTAAAATATTTAAATCGAATTCGTCGAAATTTCAGTTTTCGTGAAAAATGCCGTTTCTTCTATCACATAGGGTCAATTTTGAGAAATTCGAAAAATGATCTAAATAAAGTACCTACTACCATCCACTTTACAACCGGAAACATATGCTATTTGTGAAAATCGGAGCATTATTTCGGGTAGTAAAAGTGTCTTCAGACATAAAAGAAAGGACACACATCATTGTAAATAAAATAAATAATTTTAATTATGTATCAATATTCAATAATCATATACCACAAAATATTATGTAGAATAAAACAAAAAAATCAAATTATCCATAAGTTGTACATTGTACAATGTATATCATCTGTATACAGATATTTCGTAAATATAACTATTTTATTCATTAATATATTTCATTTTATTTTAAATTAAGGCGATTTTAAATTACTGCGACTAATAAAATTTTACTATTTTTATATTAATGTACAATTTTTGTTTTATATTTAAGTACGAGAATAAATCAACATTCAATTATGGCATACAAATAAATAAAAAATTACCCCAATATACCTATATATCCTAATGAGATAAAGATAAGTCATTGACATGCAGCTACTAACTAGTAATTACTAATGTTATATTACTTACAAAATTCTATTATAAATAATAAACAAATGACGATTTCGTTATCTATTAACTCGGGAATACATATTAATATATTATATAGGTTACAGGTATTATATATGAATATATATACATTGTACGCACAAAAAAGTTACTCCGACTAGTCACGTAAAACGTCATTACACATTAGAATAGAAAATACTGCTTCAGTAATAGGTTAACCTAAATGTACGACCGTAAATCATTTAGTTTCATATTTTACAACGGCAAAATACAATTTTATTGCGGTAATCGGCTTTGGGTGGTTAAATCGATGTACCCAATATGCCGAAGAAAAAATAAATAAATCGCAATACGTATATAACTCAACATCGATTTCTCGTCATATATTTTCTCGCAATATTAAATATTAAATTGAATGCGTGTCATGTTTGTTATAAATTTAACCGAAAAAAACTAAAAACCTATAATAAGAATAAATTGCTTGAAAAATGCTATGTTCATTTTCATTACTTATACTAACACTATTATAACACGGAAACTCGCTCGTATATTTTCATGAAACTAATATTGCTATTAAATAAATTAAATTAAACTACCTTAAAAATAAAAGTACTAAGTAAAATTAACACATACAGGAGAATTAATAATCTTTACTCACTACTGAATTGAAAATTTTATCTTTAAAAAATGAATTTTCATTTGTCCATCCTACTTTCCAAATTTATAATTTACCTAATCATTACAAAATGCATGCTCGATTTGGACAGCTGTAACATCCAAAGAAATAAATAAAACCATGATGCCAGCAGCTCAATCAAAACATATATAATCATAAGATAAGCATTGAAAATCCAGATGTATCTATCTTAAAAATAAACAACTTCATAATATAACGTGGAACTACTACATAATATAT
This sequence comes from Tetraneura akinire, assembly GCA_021307375.1. NCBI lineage: Eukaryota > Metazoa > Arthropoda > Insecta > Hemiptera > Aphididae > Tetraneura > Tetraneura akinire. Next base: position 1,446,065 of record JAIUCT010000028.1, read on the forward strand.
CAAAGATTAGATTTAAAAGCAATTTTAAAAATTCATTTGAAACTCCACGGCGTACCTGAGTACTTAGAATTAAAACTGTACATTTTGACATAGGACACATTATCATATAAATCTTATTTTAAATATAATTGTTATTTATGTTAAAAATATATAATATGTTACCTATTAATATATATATAGGTACCAATTATATGTTTATTCATTTATGATTTTAATTTAGGTATTTTCAAATATACTGTTTATATTTACATGTAATATTATACGTGTTTATAATATAAATAGTATATTTTTTATTTATTATATTATGCAATCAATACATGACATTTAGAATTATAAATAACATTATTTTTCACATATATACGTTATATAATAGGACATAGGTAAAGAAACTGTATTTTTTGATTTTAAAACGTTTAGACATTTTTATAAATATAATACGTAAATATATTACCTGCACAATATTACAACAAGTATCTACTCTAAGAGTGAAAAATAAAACTGCGACAAAATGCAATGGATATAATATTATAATACCTATATGAAATGTTTCCATAATAATTAAAAACCTAACCTAATACACAATATTTTCTGTGCGTGATAAGGATAACGATAAGGCAATTGTTTTATAATATTGTACAATTGGAAAATAAACTTTTCACTGAAATATCCATACTATAATATACTAATAAATCGTTTAAACTTATATATTAATTTTATATATACATTGCCTACTTGGTGTACGGTTTTTTTTTTTTTTATAGAATACACCTAGTCAATGTATAAATTTCATACTTTTCCTACTCATTTATGGCATTCTACAGAAAACCGGATTCAATACATTGTTGGTAGCATATATACATCAAATTAAAAATTATTGTCGTAGAAAAAAGCACAAGAAAATTATAATAGGTATATAAAAAAAAAAATAACAAAATATTGATGTCCTTGAACTACATTGAATGTCACACACGGACACAGAAAGAAGCTTAACATTTTTTTCTATGAAATAACTAACGTAATATAAATATGTAATACACACCACACATAATCGTGCATTCGAACTACCCGCAGAGATCTTGTAACAATCAAGTCGTATTTATACCATACTTGACAATTGTTATTGACAACAATATAATTTGTTGTTCACATCGCAATTATCCGTTATGGATGTATATAGAAATTTAAACATGATAAAATCAATATTTAAAATAAGATTTAATCATAATAGATTTTTACAATAAATTATGATAGTCTTCTATGTTTCGTGAGAATTAATACTATAAATTGCAAAACAAAATCGACCGATTTCAACTAATACGGAATACAACTCTATAACGGGTTACAAATTGACAGAAACACTCACCCTTCCCATGTAGTATCTTCGATAAGCTTTGGCCGTATCATCGGTTTCGATTTTGTTATTCCACGAACCGGATCCACCGGAAGCAGCAGGCTCGTACTCATTTTGATCCTGTCCATCAATCCAAAAACCTCCGCCGGTTGGCAGAACAATGTTTGGATATGGTTTAGGACCCTTTAACGTTTCCTCTAAAAGTTCACGGGATCCATTGCCAACAGTTTCCGGCGTTGGCGCACTATTTGGTCGTTCGTCTCTAGACGTCTGCAACACAAACGATATAACTACATTTTAGTAATTAGTTATAATTTACATATAAAAACATTTGAATAGCGTATAATATAATAATTTCAAATACGATAATTAAAATTGTACGCATTTTTATATGCCTACAACATTTTATTTATAACATATTATGGAATTCGCCGCCATTAATTCATTACTAATTATTATTTCAATTATGTTATGCTATTGAGAATAATAATATTATTATAAAAAAACCTTGAAACGAGCGTATTGTATATATTATTATAAATTATTATTGTAACCCAACATTAACTTAACCAACCAAGTATGCTCAAAATTGAATTAACTGTAAAACGAATGATTGATATGACTCGAATGGGATATTTCAAATGATTGCATGTAGACAGCGTTGTGCATGCTAATCAAACTCCCGCTGTCCTATTGTATAAAGGTTTCATTAAACACTAAAATAGAAAATATTCGCAATAATCATTATTGTTTTCATCTGCAGTGGATTACATCTTAATGTATCTATCTAGTTATTCTTTCATACAAAATAAGTTCGTTATCCAGTAGTTCTACTTGTTTATTTAGTAAAATATATTTGTTAAACAAGTACCAGCAGATACTAAACAATGAGGTTATTAACTTAAAATTACCCACGATACAGTTGGATTTGTATTTAACATTAAATAAAATATACCTACATTACCATAGTTCTATCCGTTTAAAAATGTACTATGGGAATAAAATATAAGCAAAGATAATATTTTATGTATAATAAAATGCACGTAAGCCCAACAGACCCCTAACTATGTTTACTAGACCGTGAGCTTGATTTCCTGTGTGGCACAGGAAATTCAGGTACTTTGGTCAGATAAAAATGGTATAAGTTGGTTATGTAGTTATGGAAATATTCATTTAATATTTAATGTACCTATTAAAATAAAAACATTTATTTTAATTTGTTATCATTTTTTCCAATTGCTAAAATAAAATGAAATTCTTATATTCATAACATTATTTTAACTCTTTAATTAGGTAATTATTTTAAATTTTTTACTTAAAAAACAAATAATTTCATATTTAAAACGTTTTATTACCTACCTAAAGTTTATTATTAAAATAAAAATTCTGGTATACAAATTTATCGAACTACCTAAATATGTTAAATTTTATTTTTAATTTAACTACCCATACCTATTATGGTTATATATTACTAAAAAATTAAAGGTTTAAATCCTGACTTATCAATATTAAACAAAATAAATCGTAACTAACTCGTATTTATCATAAAGAAAAAAATGCTATAATATATATTCAGTACACGTGAGGTTGTGAATTTTTTGAACTATAATACCTAATATATTTTAATTGAATTCTACCCAAACATGAAATACTGAATTAAACTAAAATATAAATATACCTATATTAAGAATTTAGTAGTTTAAAAATTATTAACTTTATGGAATATTTTTTATACCTTATACGCCGTCAAATATCGAAGAACTTTACACACATTTTTTTCTGAAAATACTACACTTATTTTATAGTTTCAAAAATATTTAAATTCGGAACTATAATATAATACCTATATATTATATGTTGTAGAATATTTCGGTATACGGAAACGGATAGACATATTTATAAATATTATAACATTGTTAATATTCAGATCTAGAATAAACTGTATATATTTTATGTTAGATCGTGGTAGGATCTTTTCTTTCTGCAATAATTACCATAAAACATCTTAAATTCTTAATAATACATTGTATGTATTTGAGTAAATATGTACAAAAAGTCAAAAATACTCATCGATCAATAGAGTCCGTAAGTAATACAATAGCCTTCCAATATTATTTTCAATAACTAACATGAATTTTTTTTTTATTTAATATTTTACCAACTCATTTAAAAATCAAAATAATTATTTATCCTATATTTACTAAATTTCAAATTATACCGTATATAGGCATATAGATTTTTTATTATCTTGTATAAAAATATAGCATACAATATGGTATAATATATAATACAATAAAAAACGAAGCTAAGAAAATTTAAAATTTAACAGTAAAAGTGTTTTCAACGTAAAAAAATGACGCTCTTGGAACAGCAGATGACGTGTTTATCTATCTAGCTCCGTGGACTCGTGTGTTGGCGATGAAGCCCGCGACAGGGTAATCGACCGTCGGAAGAAGTGGTGTTGTCGCAACGTCATCATAAAAACCTATAATGTATTATTATTCTCCTTGGAAAATGTAAATAGATCCCATGGAAAACGCTTGTAACCGCGGTATACGACACGGCGAGAATGAAAAGGAGAAATAATGCGCAAATGGGCGCATCATAAAATAATGTTATTATAACGGATATTATCATGTTATAACAACGTTGAATTATTCATGGCCACGTAATCTCCGCCGGAGAAAGAACGCCACACGAGAGTACATACGACACGGTAACATAACCCACACGTGTTTTACCTACACCTAACACCACGCGAGTCCGTTGCTCTGTATATTATACTACTTGCAAAATTTTAATAATAAAATCTTCGTGCTTTACGCGAGCAAACCATTTATTAATAACAAAATATTTATAGAATATCGGACAATATAATATGTAATTTTCATCTCCAACACGAATTCGGACGAAACACAAAACAAAATTATATTAACCAACAAAATATTTTGGAAGTACTTATATTTTATAGTAGTATGGGACACAATAATGTTTTTTTCTGGTTCGGTAAAAAATTCATTTTATATTTTTGTTTCGGATTTCTGTTTGGGGCTCGGAGAACAATGTAAAATAACAACTATATAAGTAGCACACTTTTGAAATCGAGAAATGGCACCGCCGTAAAAGAAATAATATTTAAAGAGGGTCCTCGCACGGTCGAACGGCGGAAAAACGAGGGATTTTAATAAGAAGACATCTCTCGGCCGAGGCTGAGATTGTGTATATGATTTATGGAAACTAGGATAAACGATATTGTTCTTATATAACAATATTATCTTCAATCTCAAAAAAAAAATATATATAGGTATATATATGTATATAATATATAAATATAAGTTTATTACTTGGAAAAAACATAAGTGCTTTATAGAAACGTAGATATATTTTTCTTATTCCATTTTGATTTGTTGTGTAAAGAGAAAACTTTCATCCATATAATACTTATGTATTAAATATTTAAAATTTATACGCATTATTGTGTCTACTGTTTTAGGAGAGGTTTTAGGTAACGAATAATTTTTTTAAGATATAATATTTTAACATACGTTTTTAAACTAAATAAAATAAAACATTGAATCCATATTATCAATTCTTGATTTAATCAAAAGCAATATAATTTATCCCACTTATAAACAAAACATTTACATTAAAAAATTGATTATGTCATTCATAAATTACATAATTTTAATATTTTATACAACATGAAGATTATATAAGATAATACGATTAAGGTCTAAATCACATGCATAGTACATACCCTATTAGGTATTAGCATTAGGATATACCTCAGGTTTAAATTTAATGGAATTATTTTGTTTTTATGTATTATTTTATCATTTTTATCAAAGGTTCGAACAAAGAAATATAGAAAAACCACACAAATAATACTATATTATTTAATATTAATACTAAAATATACGCCGCCAATAAAAATATAATAATTAATACAATAAAAATTCTAATTTTTATAATTATTGCATTATTAAAATATTCTATATCATATTATATTATATATTATGCATTTTGTCTGAATACCTAACAATTAATTAATTTTAACGAATTTTGTGTCTTAATATTTATAACTTTTACCGTGTAATTTTATAATAAAATCACTTACTAAATAAACTGATAATTGATTATTAGTTGGTACTTGGAATATTCAGTAACAGCAGCCAAGGAATTGATAACAGTATTAATGATAAATTCACTCTACTCCGGAACACGACAAGTCGACAAGCGGAAATTGAAATGCTTTACTTTGTAGCGCCTAACTAGATTATTGATCGATACGGCAACTATATATACGCGTCATAATGTAAGTGTTATGAATTAATATATTTTAGATTGTGCGATCCGATATCTTTGAATATGATGACAGTATTCTAATGTTTCAATTTCATATTTCAGTACGTCATTATTGTTCGTTATAACAATTTATAGGTATATTATATTATGATTACGGGTACCTATGACATTGTTTCGACACTCGTCACGTCTTGTTGTTTTACCAAACGGATTTATCAATTATTTAAAATACAAGTAAAAATAATTACAGTAAACACTTACGATTACAAGCGTACTATGACAATGTATTGGATAATAATGTACAAAAGTACGAACGACAAACGGCTCTTTTATAGAACGTGATTCGTCTGTATTGTATATATATTAAATGTTTACCTCATAAATAATCAAAAGAATATAAACTGTATGTACAATATATATAAATATAAATTATAAAGTATATAAAATTCGTTTGAACGTTTAAAATGCTACAAAAAAAAATTAATCCCTCGAGAATCCCGCAACCGCTACCTACTATATAAATATAATATATATTATTATGGTATACCGTATACCGTGTACCGTATACCATTAATATTATTTCACTATAATCCTATAGTTTATTAAATCATTTTTCCTATATATCAACCTTCCTGTGTGAGAACGGTTGACGGAAGAATAAGATTAATGTCGCACTCGTTTAAAAATTATTATTTGAGTCCCTAAATGCATAGGATACAATATCGTCGTCGAATAAAATGGATTAAGCCAATATTATAAACTAATCCTACAGAAATCGGTACGAACTCCGTTATAGATAGGTTAGATAGGTATAATAGATTATGTTATATTATTAATGGTAAAACACGATTATGGTCGAAATTGTTACCGGATGGTCTTGCGCCAAATATTATACATATTATATCGAATATTATTTAATGCTTCTTTTGTGCGTCAATCCTGAAAATTAGAATGAAAAGAAATTAAATAAAGGTTGACACGACACATATGACACTTGAGACTTGACCCTAAGCGTGTCGACCGTTACCTATATAGACAGACATACTGATGGTTTCCTTCCGTGTGGGTTCTTCTATAGGTATACCTATACCTCGGTATATACCGATTACCGGATACACACGATGTCCAATTGGTTATTAGTTTATTACCTATATTATGTGCACACACTACGAACAAGTACTGCAGGTATCGAGGAGTCTCGTGCGCACTAATTTAGATGCCCGAAGCCCCGCGTGTCGGATTACAGACCGTATAGACACAGTCGTGTGTAAATATAACCAATATAATAATATAATATTCTCTATGGACAAAGTTATACGTAATTCATAGCCACAGATTTCGTTTTAAATTCACGGGTGATGCGTACCGATCGAGGAAGTACAGTCTACAGCCCTACAGGTATCGCTTATCAAAATATTACGCGAAAAAATAATTATATTTTACTAGGTACCTACCTAATAAATTATTATATCTAACACGTTAAGCGTACGTAATATACTGCGGATGAATCACTCTACCGGTAACACTGAGCGTATTATGACTTGTATTATATATTTTTCCTTTCAATTTCCCCAACCCGACGACACGTTCGTTTAAATTAACGTTTCGCGATAACTACAATAATAATAATAATAATAATAATAATAATAATAATAATAATAATAATAATAATAATAATAATAATAATAATAATAATA